>JAEIFU010000455.1:0-131376 GCA_018904235.1 Lordiphosa stackelbergi
ATACCCTTGGAGAGGGTATATTAAAATTGTCCGGATGTTTGTAACGCACAGAAGGAAGCATCTCCGACACATAAAGTATATATTCTTGATCAGCATGACGAGCAGAGTTGATATAGCCATATAGAGTTTGATATAGCCATATAGCTGTCCGTCCGTCTGTCCGTCAAATCTGTCTGTTTCCTATGCTATCTCCTCCGCCAAGTTTACCCAAAAAAAAAATTTTGCACGAAGTCTTTTGGTACAAATACGCTGCACATTTGTCGAGAACTGGCCGGATCGGATGACTATGGCAAATAGCTGACACAGGAACGATCGGTTGAAAAAAGTAGTTCTAGTGAGAAAAACATTTTTTTTTCCAATGCTATCGCTCCCAACCCCCGTATTTATAAATTTTCTATGATTTCACATAATTTCACCGAGATTTATCAAAATCGGACAACTATATAGTATAGCTGCCATTCAAAGATAGGTCTGAAAAAAGTCTTAGTGAGCAAATATATGGGTCATTCTTTTATAAACCGAACAGTTAAAAAAATTTTTATTTTTCATTTTAATAAAAAAAATCCGAAATTAGATCTCGACATGCCCATCATAACGTAATTTGCGGTTTTGCACAAAAATTTTTTGTTAATTTTATAAACAATTTCAAAAATCGTCAAAAACGGAAAAATGGAAAAAAAGGGTTTTTTAAAAACGTGATATCTCAGGTTTGGTTTATCGGACAGGTCTCAAATTGATATTGGTAAAAAGTATTTTACTGTAGCTACTCAAATAATAGTTTTATAGATTTTTAAATTATTTAATAATATTAAGTAATTGTTGCTAAAAATTATTTATAATTTTTTCTAAGTGTTAACCACCATGATATAGCTTCTAAGGATAAACAATTTATTGCCCTAAATATAACTTAAATTTTGGTGTTTTCAAAAGATGGAGACTTTTATGGTTTAAAAGTTATGAATTTTGAAGTTATAAACAAATAAAAAGATGCCCTTAAATAAAAATTTCTCACGTAGTCAGTTTTAAAGTCATGTGATTGAAACTTGGCAATTGTGCTTTATATTTATCAAGCTTTTCAAAATTGCCAACATCACACAGATCGGACATCTATATCATATAGCTGCCATAGAAATGCTGAATTTGGTTGTGGTATAATATACTTTCAAAACTCTGGTCACCCTAATCCACAACAAAATGCAATTAATCATAGCATTCGTATGGCAGCTATATGAAATAGACGTCCGATCTGTGTGATGTTGACATTTTTGAAAAGCTTGATATATATAAAGCCCACTTGCCAAGTTTCAGTCGTAAGCTTTGAAACTGACTGAGTGGCAACGCATTTTTTAAGGGCAACTTTTTATTTGTTTATAACTTCAAAAATTCATAACTTTTAAACTATAAAAGTCTCCATCTTTTGAAAACACCAAAATTTAAGTTACGTTTAGGACAATAAATTGTTTATGCTTAGAAGCATATATCATGGTGGTTAACACTGAGAAAAAATTATAAATAATTTTTAGCAACAATTACTTAATATTATTAAATAATTTAAAAATCTATAAAACTATTATTTGAGTAGCTACAGTAAAATACTTTTCACCAGTATCAATTTGATACCTGTCCGATAAACCAAACCTGAGATATCACGTTTTTAAAAACCCTTTTTTTCCATTTTTCCGTTTTTGACGATTTTTGAAATTGTTTATAAAATTAACAAAAAATTTTTGTGCAAAACCGCAAATTACGTTATGATGGGCATGTCGAGATCTAATTTCGGATTTTTTTTATTAAAATGAAAAATAAAAATTTTTTAACTGTTCGGTTTATAAAAGAATGATTTAGACTTAGCTTTTTCCTTTTTCTATGAATCTATAAACTCTCTCTTAAATATCTGTATTCCTAATAGCGTTGCTTCTCCCGCGTCAGTTAATCCTCCTTGGTTCTGTCCTAGACTTTCTAATTTAAAAAATATTAAGTCTAGATGCTTCAAAAAGTATAAAAGTTCTGGTTCTGCCATTAACTTTTCTAAATACTCAATTGCAAAATCGAACTTTACACTTTTCAATGCTGAGTGCTACAGAAAATATCTTGTCCGATGTAAAATTCAATTCGCAGAGGACCCTAAGCAATTCTACAGCTTTGTAAACTCTAAACGTAGGTCTTCTTCTTTACCTTCTTCTTTTTCTGGGCGACCAAATGGCTAACGATGACTCCACAGCCGTTGACCTGTTCGCCGACTTCTTTCAATCTACTTATTCCTCTACGCGCTTTACTAATACTTCTTATCCTTGTAACATTTCTTCTTCTAACTCGATAACTGCTCCCTTGATTTCCGAAAGCTCCTTACTTTCTCATTTAAAATCATTAAAATCTTCATACTCTCCTGGACCTGACAACATTCCTAGTTGTGTGCTCAAAGAGTGTTGTATTTCTTTGTGCAATCCATTGCGTAAGCTTTTTAATCTATCGTTAGAATCTGCTATTTTTCCAAATCTTTGGAAAGAATCCTAGGATTTCCATCCCGTTTTCTACTTTGGATTTCGTCGTATTTAAAAGATAGAACTCAAAAAGTTTTGCTTCGCTCTAAAACGTCAAAGCCTGTCTTTGTCACTTCTGGTGTGCCACAAGGCAGTCACCTCGGCCCTTTGTTTTTTACTCTTTTTATTAATAATCTCCCCACAATAATTTCGAATTCTCGGATACTTATGTACGCCGATGATGTAAAACTTATTTTATCTTTCAATGACCCGATGCACTCCATCAAATTGCAAGATGACTTAAACTCCTTGCAGTCCTGGTGTCTGATTAATCAATTACACCTTAATTGCTCCAAGTGCATGTTCATGACTTTCCATCGTTGCAAGACTTCATATTGAATCTGTTGAGAAGCAATTCTTGCTTTTTGCCCTACGTGGCTTAAATTGGGACCCTAAGCTTCGCCTGCCATCGTACTCTAACAGACTCTTGCTTATTGACGTTCCTTCGTTAGCTAACCGTAGAACAGTATTAGGTGTTTCTTTTCTTCATAAACTAATTATTGGTGATGTAGATTCTTCAGAACTTTTAGGTCGCCTTAACTTCTCCGTTCCTTCTAGGCCAACCAGAAACTATTTTCCTTTAATATTGCCTGGATGCACAACTGATTATGCAAGGCACAATCGATTTCGAGTCTTATGTCAACATTATAATGATCTCTATCACCTGCTCTCAACAGATCTCTCTCTCTTCTCTCTAAAAACGTCCCTCTATAATTATCTTAGGGGAAATCTCTGACCTCTCCTGGCTGTGAGTAGGGGCATAGCTTGCCGGACTGGCTAAAAAATCTTCCCCACCGGGTCAGCGATTTCTGTTTATTTAATTTTAAGTTTATCTTATAAATTTTTTATTTTTAGTTAGTTTTAAATTTCACATTTAGATAGTATTTGTTCTTTTTTTTCTCTTTTCCTAAATTTGTTGTTTGTTGTTATTATTTTTTTTCCTTTGTTCCTATTTAGGTTTTGGTTTTTTTTTTTTTTTTTTTCATCTTCTCTATCTCCATATCATTAAAGTTTTTGGTAGCTCTAATAACGTCTCTGACTACAATTGGCTGTGAATCGGGGCATAGCTGGCCGGACGGGCAAATACAATTCCCCCATCGTGTCAGAGTCGTTATTAGTTATTCCGTAATTTTTTTAGTTTTTCTTTGTTAGGCTTTCTTAGTCAATAAGGCTTTTTATAAAGTATGTGTAATTGAGTTGACAGCCTTTTTTGTCGACTAAATAAATAAAAAAATAAAAAAATAAAAAATAAAAAAAAAATGTAGACGGGTAAAGAGGAGATGTAGATGGAACGGCTCAAAGAATCGCGAAATTTGCAAATTCTTCATATGATTAAAGATAATTTTGAAGACTTAATAGACGGCAATAGTAAACGAGTATATATAGGAGCCGTATAGCCGTATAGCAGTGTCCGGCACCGTTCAATTTTCTGTGTATACAAGTAGCGACGCCCATCCTCTGCAGCAGCGGCGTCGATACACAGACACTATACGAGCGTACACTGCTCTCTTTTGCAATAACAAACATGTGCTCACTGAGAGCGCTCTCGCTTGTCTGAACGCATACATGCAAAGGCAAAATAAGCATGTGTGTTTTGCCGGACACTGCCGTATAGTCAAAAATTATTATTCGAGCTTGGTTTTTTTTTTGGAAAATTTGCAAAATTTTATGATTTGTGGGAATCATTAAGATTTGATGGCGATTGTAGACGCGTAAATGGTTGGATCCAACGGTCCGAAAGTCGCGAAATTTCTAAAACTTTTTTATAATGTGGACGGGTAAATTGACCGGTCAAGATCAAGATCAGTCCAAAAAATCCGGATATATACAAAATTTTATGATTTGTTTAGACTATCACGAAGATGTAATTAAAGACGGGTAAATAAGAGACTATATTCTTTAGCATTGGTCCTCCATTATGTACATCGCGGTTCAGTAGTGTCATAATCATGACTATGTAATTATAATTTGTGGTATTGGAAAGCAGTTTCTTGATTTTAATTAGCGGTCTTATTACCATGGAGAACGCTTAGCTTCGAATATCTCTTATGCATTGATCCTAGCGTTTTTCACTCTATAGGGAGTACAATTTGTTTGGAATTGTTACTATTTTTGATCCTCTTTGGTATTTTTCAGCTATTTATGATTTGTCGGTAACGGAAAGTGTTTTAAAACGATTCATATAATCTTGACTATATTCTTTAGTATTGGTCTTCCATGGTATTTATCGCGGTTCAGTATTGTCAAATTCATAACAATGTTACTATGTGTGGCCATTTGTGGACTTGAAGAGCAGTTTCTTAAGTAATTAGCGGTCTTGTTACAAGGAGATCCGTATTATTTCGCGATTATAAACGTCGACAGTCACGGTAAATAGCTTAAAATAACTCGCGAAAATAACTTCCGAACCCTGAGCAACGCATGCCGGTTACTTCATATGGAAAAATGTATTTCAAAACAGTTTTATGGCAAATCTTTCAGCCGCTTTTAAATCAAAAGTATTTTTTATCACTCATCTTCTGTTGTTGACCTTTTAGTAACCCTGGCCTACCAGGATAATATGTGATCTGAAACATGGAGTTTCATATAATATAGGTTTTTGGATATTCTGCATATTTTGCATATTTTAATAAGCAAATATGCAATTTATGCAAAAAAATTTTTAGCGGACTTACATCATTTTTCAATAAAAATAAGATGTGTGCAATCAGAAATTAAATCCGGCAAGCGGTTCAAAATATGCAAATATGCAAAATCCGCTGTCTAGTAATAACAACAATAATAGAAATATACGAATAACAAATTCGGAAAACACTCAAGCCCCCTTGAGCAACAACGCACAACAGCAACAGTAAAAATATACACATTCAATCTTAATCTGAAAAATATTATTACTCTACATAATGCCACAACAAATCAGAAAATAGTACTAATTCTAGACAGGGTTCGTATACACAACAAAAGTACCGTACACAACAAGTACCGTACTCAGAAAAGTACGGTACATTTTTCGTTTCGTACTGTACGAAACCACAATTACGGTAAATAATTTGTAACGCACCGACCGAAAAAAGCAAGTACGGTACAGCGTCGTAACGTACCGACCGAAAAAAATAAGTACCGAACTTTTTTGCGCTCAGCACTCGTACGTACTAAACAATTTTAGTTACGTACAATTAAGTACAAAATGGTTTTTAGTTAAGTACACGGAGTGTAAAACGAATTTAGTTACAGACTTTGTGAAAGGTGCACTGACTGAAGACTTATTAAATAGCGAAAAAAACCAAAGAGGATAAAAATGACTTAAGACTTATTAAATCGCGAAAAAATCCAAAGAGGATAAAAATAGTAATTATGAAAAACGTAATTGCCAACCAATTAAAAAATCATGTCAGGATCAATGCATAGGCGCAATTCGCAGCTAAGGTGTCTCCATGGTAATAAAACCGCGAAATGCTTAAGAAATTGATTTTCAAAGCCACACATGATCTCACATAACTGCATTGCCCTGTCTATGACAATACCGAACCGCGATTACTACCAAGGATGACCAAAGGTAAAAAACATAGCTAAGATCTTAAAAACTGTTTCAAACCACTGTCTGTTACTGACAAATCATTAAATCGCGGAAAAATACCAAAGAGGATCAAAAAATGTAATAATGTCAATCAAACTATTCTTTCAAGCTAGTAAAAAATCATGTCAGCATCAATGCATAGGCGCAATTTGCAGTTAAGGGGTCTCCATGGTAACAAAACCGCGAAATGCTTAAGAAGCTGCCTTTAAAGTACTGGAAGTATCTTCAATACAAAGAGCCACAGCTGGCGAAAGTAGATGAATTAGCTTTGTCTTTGCCCGCCACCCAGATGTCTGTGATGTCATACTAATTGTAAAACTGAATTTTAAATTGCTCAAAGACATAATTATTGAATAAATAAACACTCATTACAATTGGAACTATTTTTCAATTAAGCTTATGCATTACATCAGACAGGCTTTTATACAAATTTACAAACGAAAATAGTGGATAACGGTCATTCATGGTTCGGAGTTCAGTATTGTCATAGGCAGGGCAATGCAGTTATGAGTGTTCATTCGTGGCTTTGAAAAGCAGTTTCTTAACGAATATTGCGCCTATGCATTTATCCTGACATGACTTTTCAATATCTTGAAAGTAAAGTTTATTTGGCGTTATAAAATTTTTGTATCCTCTTTGGTATTTTTCCGCGATTTAATGATTTGTCAGTAACAGACAGTGGTTTGAAACAGTTTTTAAGATCTTGGCTATGTTCTTTACCTTTGGTCATCCGTGGTATTAATCGCGGTTCGGTATTGTCACAGACAGGGGAACGTAGTTATGTGTGATCATATGTGGTCTTGAAAAGCAGTTTCTTAAGAATTTCGCGGTTTTATTACCATGGAGACCCCTGAGCCGCATATTGCGCCTATGAATTTATCCTGACATGATTTTTCAATATTTTCAAAGTAAAGTTTGGCATTATTACATTTGTTGATCCTCTTTGGTATTTTTCCGCGATTTAATGATTTGTCAGTAACAGACAGTGGTTTGAAACAGTTTTTAAGATCTTCGCTATGTTCTTTACCTTTGGTCATCCTTGGTAGTAATCGCGGTTCGGTATTGTCATAGACAGGGCAATGCAGTTATGTGAGATCATGTGTGGCTTTGAAAATCAATTTCTTAAGCATTTCGCGGTTTTATTACCATGGAGTCCCCTTAGCTGCGAATTGCGCCAATGTATTGATCCTGACATGATTTTTTAATTGGTTGGCAATTACGTTTTTCATAATTACTATTTTTATCCTCTTTGGATTTTTTCGCGATTTAATAAGTCTGCAGTCATTTTTATCCTCTTTGGTTTTTTTTCGCGTTTTCATAAGTATTCAGTCAGTGCACCTATCACAAAGTCTGTAACTAAATTCGTTTTACACTCCGAGTACTTAACTAAAAACCATTTTGTACTTAATTGTACGTAACTAAAATTGTTTAGTACGTACGAGTGCTGAACGCAAAAAAGTTCGGTACTTATTTTTTTCGGTCGGTTCGTTACGACGCTGTACCGTACTTGCTTTTTTCGGTCGGTGCGTTACAAATTATTTACCGTACTTGTGATTTCGTACAGTACGAAACGAAAAATGTACCGTACTTTTATGAGTACGGTACTTGGTTTTGTTCAGTACTTTTTGTGTACTAAACATAAGTACGGTACTTTGTACGGTACTATGAGAACCCTGATTCTAGATACTGGTGCAGACCCTTCAGTAATTAAAAACTATTCACACACGTACAATAATTTAAACCCAGAAATAATAGTCAACATTTCAGGAGTTGGTGAAGGTTCAACTCGATCTTTAGGTCTAACAGATTTAGATCTATAAATCGACAGTACCACACAATTTCCATGTGGTACCAGAAGACTTTCGAATACCCGGTGACGGAATAATTGGCTTTGATTTCATTTCTAAATGCAATTGTATGATAGACTACCTCAACGATTACGAGGAGTTAGTCATCAGGCCTATAAATAATAACATACAGATCAGGACATAAATGAAACAAAATATTAACGATGATACGTTTATACTACTGTCCAGATCAGAAGTAATTCGACAAGTAAAATTGTCATCGTACGAAAAATCAGTCTTGCTACCTAATCAGGAACCAATACCTGGAGTAATAATAGCCAGCACTATAGTCAACACAGACTGTGCAATTCTTCGTATTTTAAATATAACGGCTACAATCGCAGAAATGAAAAGCGATAATATACAATTTCATTGAATGTTTATGAAATACATTCATCACCACCAGGTGAAGACTCCAGAACAAAAGAAATTCTATCAAAATTAAATTTCCCAGCACTTTTCAAGACAAAATTAACATTATCATGTACAAAATTCTCCGATATCTTCGGCCTCGAATCAGAGCCCATATCAGCTAACAACTTTTATAAGCAAAAATTCAGAATAAGTGATAAAACACCAGTATATATAAAAAACTACCAATATGCCTACTCCGAAAAACCTGAAATAGATAAGCAGGTCGAGAAATCAATTAAAGATGGTATAGTCGAACCATCCACATCAGAATACAACAGCCCACTTCTCTTGGTTTCCAAGAAATCACTTCCAAATTCAACGGAAAAAAGATGGCGTTTAGTAGTAGATTACCGCCAAATAAATAAAAAACTACTTGCTGATAAATTTCCACTTCCAAGAATAGAAAATATTCTTGATCAGCTAGGTCGAGCTAAATATTTTTCATGTCTCGATCTCATGTCTGGATTTCACCAGATCGAATTAGATGAGAAATCAAGAAATTTAACGTCATTTTCAACGAGCACTGGCTCTTATCGCTACACGCGATTACCTTATGGACTAAAGGTAGCCCCAAATTCATTTATGCGTATGATGACACTTGCATTTTCCGGTCTAGAACCATCGCAAGTATTTCTTTATATGGATGACCTCATAGTTATCGGATGGTCAGAACAACACATGTTCAAAAATCTGACAAATGTTTTCCAACTTTGTCGTAAATTTAATTTAAAATTACATCCAGAGAAATGTTCATTCTTTATGCATGAGGTTACATATCTCGGTCACCAATGTACCGACAAAGGCATCCTCCCGGATGACAAAAAATACGATGTAATTAAAAATTATCCAGTACCAACAGATGCAGATAGTGCACGAAGATTCGTAACCTTCTGTAATTACTATAGACGTTTTATAAATAACTAGCTGAACCCGCCGCGACTTCGTGCGCGTGCAAGTTTTGAAAAAATCGTAGTAAGTAGAAAAAATTGTATAGCTCTTTGAACACTAAGTTTGTATATAATCTATTTGTCAAAACGCAAATTCTTTTTAATATTATATCATTTGCTTAATTTTTGGACAGTTTCGAGTTTACGGTTGATTAAAATAAATCAATTTGGCCATCAATATTACTCTGGCTCTATGTCTCGCTACGTTTGCACATAACTTCAAAATCTGGAAAAAGAGGATTAAGTAAGGCGTTTAAATCGCAGTGGGCTGATATTAAATTCTATCCGGTCCCGTCATAAGGGACACAACCAAATTTTCAAGTCGCGCGGAAATTCCAGAATTAAAAATTTTTCCCTTCCTGTCTCGTGAATGCTGAACAGACTATAGTATATTCTTCTTCCTAAGGACAATGTAATGAAATTAATGTCAAGGGACATTTTTTTTATAAGTGCGCACCTATATTCTTTTTCTTAATATTCGATCTCCAGGATATTCTTTTCTGATCAATTTATGTAAATCAACGCAGTATGAGAGTATGTAACTATTTCAACAGGTGTACCTATGTGACTTTATTTTGCGGCAACCAAAACTGGGAAACTTCATTTCTTAAAAATAGAAAAAATAAGAAGCAAATTTAACTTTTCTTTTTTAAAAGCGGAAACAATAAATATATTTTTAATACAGGTCACAATTCCCGCTGCCCTCTGATTTTTGATCTGCAAAGGCTAAAGCTTGGTATGGAGATACCCGCGAAATGGCCGCGAAATGAAACAGTCCATAAAAAAAATGATTTCGCACGGACTTCGCAGGTTGCTGTTTCGTGAGTTGGTATGGAGTTCACGCGCGAAATTGTCATATCGATAACAGAGCGTTGCCACCCGACGTCAATGTGTCACGCGATAGTCACCCTATAGTCACGCGATGGGAGATGATTTCGTAGGTGTGAAATATATGTAAAACATATTTTTCGTACTCATGGCGGTAGGCACCATATTTGTACATATAAGTGTTTTGGCGCGGAGTTTTAAAATGAGTAGGACAACTATAAAAAAACATTAAAAAGGATGAACAACTTTTCATTGGAGGATCCATGAAATGCAGTATGATAGCGGGTTGACAAAAATTATCTGGGAAAGTATAGATATTTATTGAGTTTAATTATGCTATTCACAATTGATTGTTTTTGCTAGGAGATCATTGCAACGCGGCTTGGGCTTCGTTAAAGGACAGCGCCACCGTTCGCTAGTGTGTGCAAGAGTGAAAGCGGTGGTGTAGTATCCATCACAACTCAAGGAGGCAGAGATGTGAAGTGGCAGTTATCTCCACTTATGTCGTTTTTGACCAACTTGCGGCACCAGGAATGTGTGCGTATGCATATAACAAATAAGTGCTGAATCTCTTTTCAAGAACCTTAGCTCCTCATTCGAGAGGGCTGATGATGAGGATCTTGGCCCAGCACAAGAGGATTCAATTGTGGACGACGGCGATTCTGTATGTCGAACGGATGAGCCGCAGAATTTTTCGATTGTCAGAATGGGGACTTCTTTGTCGCCGCAAGTCGTGTCAACATCTTCTAATCTATGCCGTTGCATTATAAATACATAACATCGAGATCCCATGGCCAAAACAGTCGATTCTGCCCTTTCCCTAGTCGTGTCCAAGGAGCACCAATTGCCTATTGGAGCAAATTATTGAAAAATTACAATTAAGGGTCACGATGAACCTACAAACGATTTATTTATTTGCGATTTATTTACGTTTTACATCTGCCTCCACTTGGATCTTTACTGCAAGTAAGGACCCTGAACACCTAGAAGCCTTCACTACCGATTCTTACAAATCACATAAAGCTATTGTAGCAAATATTGCATCTTTAAAAGCTACCATAACTATTCGCTGTTAATGAGTTTAAATTTTCCCGCCTAGTTAAATTTGAAAACAAAGCAACTAGAGATGAGCGCCTTATTTCGCACTTGCTATCGACGAAATAATATGCAGAGATTTTGCACACTTTTCGCAAGTATCTCCGTACCAAGCTTAAATTGAAAAATAAGCTGTTTTGGCAACACTGTTTATTGTTTTTGATGTGTGCCATCACTATTCTGATAAAATCGTTGAGATCACGTACCACCACCAAAAACAAAAGACAATCAACAGTTCACAGCAATGATAGATTTTTTGGCTTTGAGCTTTGTGAAATTTTAACTACTTTTTTGTTGAATACGGTCAACATATTGATATAGCTATCGATGTATTTTATGTGTGCCATAAGATTCAATTCAATCGGATGAGGCTACATAACCAGGCTTTGCAAAAAGAATGTTCAATTTAAATGGACTTCTGAATGCGATGACGCATTCAAGTACCTGTTGCATTTCTGTTTTCTGGTCGTTTGTTTATTTTAGTTTTAGGTGTTTTGATAGCGATAGGCGATCCTATCGATCGCCAAGTGCATGTATAGGTGTGAGCGCAGCTTTTGACACCAAAGCGCCCTCTAGGGTTAGAGTTTGAATGCGGGGGTGTAGATCTTTGCGGGAGGGGGGGTTATTTGGAATTCGAAGTCGGAGAGAGGCAAGGCCTTGAAATAGGCCAATGACCCCCCTCTGCAGGTCAGGGACAAGTGGGAATTGCACTTGTATGCACAGATCGTTTTGTATGCCGGCTGAGAAAGCAGCGCAGCGGTGACTCGCCCAAAATATTAATTTATAGTAAAACGAGAAAGGCAAAGCTAACTTCGTCTGTACCGAAGTTTTGATACACTTGAAATAGCTTGTCTCAACGGTTAGCGACTTCGACCAAACTTCGCAGATCAGCTTAAAAACATTACATATTACCCATGTCCGTGTTTGAGAGCGATAATATTGAGAACAAACCAGTTTTTCTCACAAAAAACCATTTTCCAAACGAACATTTGTATGGCAGCTACAAGAAGTAGTCATCCGATCCGGTCGGTTCCGACATATTAGCAGCGTGCAGTAAAAAGAAGACTCTGTGCAAAGTTTTAGCTCGATAGCTACAAAACTGAGGGACTAGTTCGCGTAGAAACAGACAGACGGACAGACGGACGGACGGACAGACGGACAGACGGACGGACAAAGCTTAATCGACTCAGCTCGTCATGCTGATCAAGAATATATATACTTTATGTGGTCGGAGATGATTCCTTCTATGCGTTGCAAACTTCTGGGCAAAATTATAATACACTTTTCAAGTGTATAAAAATATTAAAATTGTGAGTGTAGAAAGTGTATTTGTTGGTGTTTTTTTTTGTTTAAACTATTCAAATATATGTTTTCAGCGTGGTCCGGTGCCTGGAATAGGACCGGCCACGATTTTTCGGTTTGGTTTGGTGCCCACATCCGAGGATTTTGTTTGATCCGAGTGCCCGCCTCCACTGACCATTTTGGGCAATAAAAGGCGATTCTATCTGCGCCGTGGCACCGATTCCAGAAACGTCCTGTTGAGTTCGTTCCGAACATTGACTTGAGCAAAGAGGCCGCCAAGTAGGCCGGATTAACTTCAAACTCGACCTGCAAACGGGCGACCTAGGTTGAGATGGCTAGGGACAGAAAGACTGTCCCTTCACTTAGGCCAAGATAGGCCCATTGCGATACCATATTTTTCCCTATTTAAGCCGGGGGGGGTTCCTCCCGACTGAACCATTGTGACGACGTCAAGAATTTTAGTAGAGATGGAATCTCAATAACGGATACTTCCGAGAGGTTGAGTAGAAATGGGTGACCAAGAGTTTTAAGTCTCCTTCTACTAAGAGCTGGGCAATGACAGAGAAGATGTAGTAATGTCTCCTCCTCTTCTTCACATTGGCAGCTTCTGCAGAAGTCGTTGTGGGTTACGCCCAAGCGAGCTGCATGCCTGCCGATGAGGCAGTGACCCGTAAGGGCCCCAATCAGAATTGATATGTTTTCTCTACTTTGGCGCAGAAGACTGTTGGTTCGTTTTTGGTTGAACGTTGGCCACGTGAGTTTAGCTACGGTGCAAACCGGAAGGTTGTTCCATCGTTCTGTAGCCAGGCGCCACGTTTCATTCCTTGTAAGTAGTTTAAATGAGGCTAAGGGCATCCCTATCAAGCTCTTATCTGGGAGGAGCTGAATGGTAGTGCCCTGTCTTGCCAGTTTGTCGGCTGACTCGTTTCCCTCAATGTTGCGGTGTCCAGGCACCCAGATGAGGTGGATACGGAGATGCTGAGCGATCGCATTTAAGGATCTACGGCATTCCGTGAGTGTTTTGGCGTTATTGTTGTGCGAGTCAAGAGCCCTTAGAGCTGCTTGACTATCAGAGTAAATGTATACGTTCCCTTCATTGATCATGAGTGTGCTAAGGTATTTGGCGGCCTCCTGGATGGCAACCAATTCTGCTTGGTACACACTGCAATGATCAGGGAGTCGGAAAGAGATTTCCATATTTAGGTCTGTGGAGAAAACTCCACCTCCTACTTTGTTATCAAGCTTTGATCCATCTGTGTAAATATTTATGGAATTTGCTGTGCTGTGGGGCAAGTTATCCCAGTCGAGTCTACTGGGGATATTGACGTCATAGAGTTTGTGGAATGACGTTGTGGGTATACAGTAGTCTGTAATGGCGGGAACCGCGCTATGGTGTCTTAGTATTGTTGAGTGTCCAGATTTACCCGTGTTCCAGGTGTCAGACTCTCTTAATCTCAGGGCTGTAATGCACGCTAACTGTTTAGACATCAAGTCTAAAGGAACGGGCGACCTAAAACGTACAAAAAATGAATGTACAAAAAAAAAAACATATATGCATACTTATCTGACCTGCGCCCATACTATGCATGCAGCATATATGCATTAACTTAATAGGCACGGCCTATAAAAACTACACCTGACAAATATTTAGAATCAACATTTAGACACATCGAAATTTAAATTGACATAATCGTATCATCTTACACATACCATTCCACAACTAAATTTTTTTAAGCCCACATTCATATACCTACGATTACACATATTTAAAATTTATATTTAAACTCCTCGTATATCAACGCTTCCACATATTTAAAATAACCTATGTATTTATATTCCGTGTAATTGCCACGCGAACCTAGGTAAACCTTTCCTCCTCGCTGATAAATACCTAGTTGTATGTGCAATTGTCATAAGTCCCATTCTGTCCCATTGGAGCTCCTATAGGGTAGATTTAGGGGTGGCGAAATTTTGCAATTTTGCCATTTAGTACCAAAGAAAATACATCGGGAAGGGTCGGCGTTTCAGAAAGGTAACTAGGCACGTTGGGAAAATTAAGAAGCATGGTGGAATGTACGCGAATTTATTGAAACATTTATAATATGAGTGAAGTTGTGAGGGTATATTTATATATACAATTAAATATTATAACGATGTTGAAAACGATTTTGTGAGTGTCATTGGTGGGGGGGGGAGAGAAGGATGAGTTGCCAAAGCCTGGAGTGAGCCGACCGTCTAGCTCCTATGATAGAGCTGATGAAGCCAGATCGCTGGGAGCGTTGCCGGTAAGACACCAAAACCCTGGGAGCGTTGCCGGTAAGACACCAAAACCGGGTCACCAAGCTAGCCGTCAGATGGCGCTGTTTGTCTGTTAGGGATTTGTCTGTTTGAATTTTTTGCCGATTAGCCGTTTTTTTGTTAGTGAGGAGTTTTGTATTTGTAGTGATTGTACGCGCTGCGGGCTAGGGTTAAAATCCCGCCCTGAATGCCGAAGCTAGCCGGTGTCAGCCCGAAAGCAGTGTTCGTAACATTCCTTAAGGAAGCTTTAATGAAGCCAACATTATTGCAATATCTCGATTTTTCTAAAGAATTTTGCATCATCACAGGTGCCAGTAAGCACGCTTGTGGTGCAGTGCTTACCCAGAATCATGATGGCATGCAATTACCAATTGCTTATGCGTCAAGAGCTTTTACACAAGGCGAAAGTAATAAATCCACAACAGAGCAGGAATTAGCTGCTATCCACTGGGCAATTAAACACTTCAGACCATATGTATATGGCAAGCATTTCCTAGTTAAAAACGATCACAGGCCGCTAACGTACCTGTTTTCCATGAAAAATCCAAGCTCTAAATTAACTCGAGTGAGACTAGACCTGGAAGAATATGACTTCACTGTTGAATACCTCAAGGGGAAAGACAACCATATCGCAGACGCCCTATCAAGAATAGCAATCAAAGAACTAAAAAACATGAATAGACAAGTGTTGAAGGTATCTACAAGATCCGCAACCAGACAGGAAAATACCTGCGCAGGTACCCAATGCAGTTCAGCTACAAGTAGCACAGCTAATAAATTGCTTGAGCATCAGAAAGAAAAAGAATTTGTAAAGCCCAATGTCCATGACACATTAAATAACCAAAGTGTCAAAAAGCTAACGAAACTAAAACTCGACAAGTGCAAATGCTTGTTCAAACGAGGAAAACGAGTTGTTTCTCGCTTTAGTGTTACCGACCTACATTCTAATGGAGACTTTGGGCGTATTCAGCAGATAATTCCGATTAGCGATTACCGATTTACGATTTGCGATTGCCGATGAGTCTCTGCTGGATGGAATTGATTGCATACTTTAAGATATTCTGCGGCTTTAGTACTTTTCATCAATGCAAAACACTCACACAAAATCTCCAATATTTATGGATTGGTTAAATAGATAATTTCATATGAATGTCTGTGCAAAGGTAGGCTGACCCAGCAATCGTTAACCAATCATACATTTTGTTCGATTTCTATTCAACAAACATGATTGTCAAATTTCCCAATCCCAATCGTCAATCACTTTATTCAGCAGGTAAAATCGGCAATCATAAATCACAAATCGTAAATCGGAATTATCTGCTGAATACGCCCTTTGACTTAGGTCAGTTCTTCCAAAGGCTTAATTCAGAAGCCGGAATACAAGGCAAAACACAACTTCAAATGTCACCCTGAGAACAAATTTTCGGAATTTTTCCACTAAATAAATTCAAAGAAATGGGAAATAGGACCTTAAATAAGGTCAGTATAAGCATGCTACAAAAGGTGAACATTATAGACAAAAATAATCTCGCTCAAATAAAAGCAATCCTGTCAAAATACCATGACGATCCTATTGAAGGAGGACATTCAGGGATTTCGCGAACCCTGTCTAAAATTTAAAGACATTTCTGTTGGCCTCTAATGACTAAAACGATAAAACAGTATGTCAAGACTTGTGACAAATGTCAACAAGCTAAAACAATAACACATACTAAAACACCAATGATTGTAACACAAACACTATCAACAGCATTCGATACAGTACTGATCGATACCATTGGTCCACTTCCCAAAACTGAGAATGGCAATGAGTACGCAGTTACTATAATATGCGATCTAACAAAATACTTAGTCGCAATACCAATACCTAACAAAAATGCTAACACAGTTGCCAAGGCAATATTTGAATCTTTCATAATCAAATATGGTCCTATGAACATAATCATGGGTACTGAATATAAAAATTCAATTATAACAGATTTGTGTAAATATATGAAGATAAACAAAATACATTCAACAAATAATGAGTACATACGCTCTTATATTTCGATTGATAAAACTGATTGGGATATATGGTTGAATTATTTCACCTATTGTTTTAACACAACACTATCAGTAACACATGGATATTGTCCTTACGAACTTGTTTTTGGAAGAACGCCAAAACAGTTCATTAATATTAATAAATTGGATAAAATAGATCCACTTTATAATGTAGACGATTATGCTAAGGTAAGTAAATATAGATTAGAATTAGCTTATAAAAGAGCTAGAGCTATGTTGGATAAGGAAAAAGGCAAGCGAAAAACTCTTTACGATAGAAATGAAACTGGACACAAATTAGATAAAAACTATCTTGGTCAATTTACAGTAGAAAACATAGGATTTAATGACAACATTACCATTAGATTAGGAAAGAAAAAACCCCAGGTAGTACATAAAGATAGGTTAAAAATGTTCAATGCCTAATCAGAAAATAGAACAAATTAAAGCTGAAATCAGTATCATCCAATTGAAAGTTGATGGAAATGGTGGGTTGCTGGAACTTCTGGTGAGATCCTTCTCACGTTCCAAGTGGATGTCGGTCAACAGCAGAAAGAAGTACGCAGTTAATTTGAATGAGAATTTAAATAAAGACTTTTATTTCATTTGACAACGTTCGCATGCTTCAAAGTACAAATGCTCACTGACACAGAGTAGTGATGGCTCAGCGCGCGTTCTGTCGCAGACAGGGTTGCAAGACATACAGATGTGCATTGTAAATGTTATCGATTTCGAACACCCTTCCTCAATGTAGATCATTGCATTGCCAATTACAATTTTTCTTAGTTCAGTTTCATTGCTTCACATGCTTCACTCCTGTGACATGTTCGCTATGCGGCTCGTTGTTTCTTTGTGCCAACTTAACCACAGAATGGTAGATGTCTGGTCTCGAAGTCAGAGCCAGCCACATCAACTCGCCAATAGCTGACTAATATGCCGCTGCATCCTCAATCACGCAATCACTTTACAAAATGACAATGCTTCTGCTTTGGCAGATTTTTCGTGAGAGCATCAGCTATCATATCTTTCGTCAATACACATTTCAATTCAATTTCTCCTTTCTGGATGACCTTCCGGACAAAATGATGCCTGATGTCAATGTGTTTTTACCTCGCATGGTAAACAGGATTTTTAGCCAAGCTTTGTGCACTTAGATTGTCCCCAAACAATACCGTAGATGACTGCAAATCTCCACAGCCGATCTGAACGACCAATCGTCTCAAGTGCAACGCCTCCTTTGTTGCTGAATGTATTATGCCTCCGTGCTGCTCAAAGCCACGCAGTCCTGCTTCTCTGACTTCCACGAAATTGGCCCACCTGCTAGGAAGAAAACGTATCCCGTGTATGATCTGCGGTTAATTAGGTCACCACCCCAATCAGCATCTACGTATCCTTCTAGCGCCTGGCCACAAGCACGATAGTTCAACTTGAACCCGATCGTTCCTGCCAGATACCGCATCACATGCTTCACTCCTGTGACATGTCCGCTATGCGGCTCGTTGTTTCTTTGTGCCAACTTAACCACAGAATGGTAGATGTCTGGTCTCGAAGTCAGAGCCAGCCACATCAACTCGCCAATAGCTGACTAATATGCCGCTGCATCCTCAATCACGCAATATTCGCTCTCGCACGCCACCTGGAAACCTGCATCCAGTGGCGTCGCTGTAGTCCGACACACTTGTAGGTTATGCCGCTGAAGCATATCCTCGATATACAACGCCTGGTTCATCGATATACCGCCTGTTTCGCCATCTCGTTCTACTTACATGCCCAGAAACAATCGCAACTGACCCTTGTCGACGCACTCGAATTTCATTGCTAACTTGGCTTTAATAGCAATCAGGTCATCCTTCTTCTGGCAAGCTATAAGCAAATCATCGACATAGATTAGTACTAAACAAAGACTACCTTCTATATCCTGCTTATACAAGCATGGCTCGTTGTGGCATGGAGAAAATTCAATATCGCAAAGTGTCGCGTTCAATTTGGCATTCCACTCCCTTCCTGCCTCAATACCTGCTGAGACCGCATCTTGTCTACGTATCCCTCTGGCTGCTTCATGTCGACAACATCGCTCAACTCACTGTTTAAATAGGCCGTACACACATCCATTTGGTGTAGGTGTAGTTTAAGCTCAGCCGCCAGAGCCAAATCTAGCCATATCGTTTCATAACGACATACTGGAGAAAATGTTTCGGTATAGTTCACACCGAACCTCTGTGAACATCACTTGGCCACCAGACGGGATTTGTAACGCTCGCTCTTGATTGTGTACACCCACCTGCAACCAATCGCCTGTTGGCCTTTGGGTAAATCTGCCAAAGTCCACATACCATTTGCCATCAGCGCTTCGTATTCTTTACCCATGGCAGCCTGCCAATATGAAGCCTGCTTGCTATTCGTTGCCTCCTGAAACGTTTGCGGCAATGGTAACTCCTCTGAATGCATCGCGTTCAAAACATTATAAATCTTCTTTGGACGCCCCGGTTTGCCTGACCGATCTATTTTGGGCCTGCCTGGACCAATTCGCACACCCTTCTCTTGCGCCTGTGCCTGTTCGCGCTCCTCGGTAATCTTCGAATCATCCACCTGGCCGCTTTCCGGTTCATACTTTTTCTGCTCTTCTTCTGACTTCTCGGCGCTGGCATATTCCTCGCTTCACAAATCGTCTTCGCTCTCTTCGTCAGATTGATGCTCATCCTCTGCTAAAATATTTATCACGCCTGGACTAGGAATATTTTCAGCTACACATTGAGAATAAGGCTCATTGCAAGGCTCCTCAAATAAAACGTCTCGTTTCTCGATTACTTCACGCTTCTCCTTGTCGTACAGCCTGTACGCCTTTGATACAAGCGAATATCCCACCAGACGATATTCCTTGCCTTTCGCCTGAAATTTGCTGTGGCGAGTCTTATCCAAAGCTATTGCCACCGAGCCAAATATACGCATACCCCTTACGTTGGGCTTTCTGCCACACCACGCCCCATATGGTGTTTTGCCAACCAATGCCGTTGTTGGCGACCTGTTCCGAATATAGCTTGCAGTCTGTATCGCCTCTGCCCATAGGAACTTACCCATATTTGCGTGCACAAGCAAACTTCTTGCCATCTCGACAAGAGTTCGGTTTGCTCGTTCGGTCACGCCATTCTGTTGGGGGCTATATGGAACTGTCAACTGTCGCACAATGCCATGATCTGTGAGGAACCCGTCAAAGCGCCTGTTGACGTACTCACGGCCATTGTCACTGCGGAGTACTTTTATCTTCCGTCCAGTCTGCCGCTCTGCCATATTTTTAAACTCCACAAATTTTCCAAAAACCTCGTCCTTAGATTTAAGAAAATATGTAAATAAGCGCCTGGACATGTCGTCAATGAATGTCAAAAAATATGCTGAGCCACCAAGGGATCGCGTCCCAAATGGTCCACATACATCGGTATGTATAAGCTCCAGCTGATGTTTGGCCCAGACGCTGCTGAAAACGGTTGGGTGTGAATTTTACTTTTCATGCACGTCATGCACGATACCTTCTGTTTAAAACTTAAAACTAAAATCAAACTAAAAAAAATAGAGGAAAGCTAACTTCGGCTCGACCGAAGTTTATATACCCTTGGAGCATGATATATTCCTGCCAGTTTTTTATAGTAGTAGTAGTAGTAGTAGTTAGTAGTTAGTTAGTAGTTAGAAGGAAAAAGAGCGAGCGGAAAGGCGCATGCGCGAGGAAGTCGAGATGTTATTCGGCATGAGTGAGACTCGAAAATTTTACCAAAAAATTAAGCAATTAACAGATGGTTTTAAGCCCAGAGTCGCACAATGCAAAGACGAACACGGGAATCTGGTCACCGATCCGCAAGTGGCGCTTAACAAATGGAGAAGCTACTTCTCCAACCTACTGGGAGGCGATGACGAACATGATGCCGCCTCTAGAGAAGTAGCGATGCCACCAATCGACAACATAGAGATAGACCCGCCGACCCAACAGGAAGTCTGCTTAGCCATACAAAGGCTAAAGAACAATAAATCACCTGGCGCTGATGAGCTGCCCGCTGAATTGTTCAAGGCTGGAGGGGAAGAATTGGTAAGGTGCATGCACCAACTTCTTTGCCGTATATGGGTAGACGAAAGCATGCCCGACGATTGGAATTTAAGTGTTCTATGCCCAATCTTTAAAAAAGGAGACCCTGCAGTTTGCGCCAACTACCGCGGGATCAGTCTCCTTCCCATTGCATATAAGGTTCTGTCGCGCATTATTTGTGAACGTCTTAAGCCGCTTATTAACACACTGATTGGACCTTATCAGTGTGGCTTTAGACCTGGTAAATCCACCACAGACCAGATATTCACATTACGACAAATTCTGGAGAAGACCTATGAGAGAGGCATCAACACACACCATCTATTTGTTGATTATAAATCAGCCTTCGACACGCCGATAAGGTCAAGGTTTTTTGAAGCCCTGTCTACCCTTGGTATACCAGCAAAGTACGTCCGTCTTTGCATGATGACGTTGAGAAGTACACAAAGCTCCGTCAAAATAGGAAAGAACCTTTCCGAACCATTTGATACCAAGAGAGGTTTTAGGCAGGGCGATACCTTATCGTGCGACTTCTTCAATCTACTGATGGAATATATACTGCGCCGGTGCCCACATGCCAACAGAACGGGCGCCTTTATTTATAAAGATCTAATGCTACTCGCATATGCCGATGATATCGACATCATCGGCAAAAACGAACGGGCGGTAAGCAGTTCAGGGTGAGAGGCAGTCAGAACTGATGGGTTTGGCGGTAAATGAGGACAAGACGAAATACCTTGTATCCGCGGACAAAAAGTCCTTGCGTCTTGGACAATTTGTTACAATGGGAGAATACAACTTTAAAGTTGTAGAGGATTTTGTCTACCTCGGAACGACGATAACTAGCGACAACAGCATCAGTCTGGAAATCCGACGAAGGATCACTCTTGCAAACCGATGCTTCTACGGGCTAAGTAGAGAGCTCAAGAGCAGAGACCTCAAGAGAAGAACAAAATTAGCCCTATACAAGTCGCTAATCATCCCAGTCCTGCAATACGGCGCAGAAGCATGGACAATGACAGCAGCGGATGAAGCGGCGATTGGCGTGTTTGAACGAAAGATTCTTCGGAGGATTTATGGACCTTTAAAAGTTGGCGATGTTTTCCGCATTCGAAATAATGACGAACTGTATGAGCTCTATGGGGACACTGGTCAAGCGCATAAAGCAACAGCGGCTGCGCTGGTTAGGACATGTCACCAGGATGGACGAAGAAGCTCCAGTAAGGAAAGCTTATTATTCGAAGGCGGCTGACTACGGAGGAAGAGGCAGGCGGGGGAGACCCCGACTAAGATGGGATGACCAGGTTCGGGCAGACCTTGCCAAGCTTGGTTTGACCAATTGGTCCCAGCTCGCACGGAGCAGAAGCGACTGGCGGACATTGTTGGCAGCGGCCGAGACCGTCGAACTGTTGTGATGCATGCATCGGGCCAATCAAGAAGAAGAAGAAGTAGTAGTAGTAGTAGTAGTGTGTCTTTATTTTTTAGTTTTGAATGCCCTATTACAACATATAGCTAATTATTTAACATTGTTCAACTAAAAATAAAGTATACGAATTTTAATCGACTTGGTTTTGAACCGTCTGTCGATCACCTTGCCCTAATCCAGTGCTACTTCGGTTAATACACCTGGCTGCCCGGGTCGTCCCCAGATACCAGATCGTTCGCCTTGTAGTATGGAGTAGCGGTTTGGTGTTACAATTTATTACTATTCTAATTGTAAAAAATATTAATTGCCGTCAGCTAATATTGATTTTTAAACTATCAACTAAGAGTGAATAATTGTATGTAATTTTGTTTGTGTACTAATTTTGAGATTGTATGTGGATATCCTTAAAAAGTTTCAGTTTGTATCAGTCTCCTATAGTTAAGTGCATGTTTTATATAGTACGCAAGTGCAGTCCAATTTTTTATATGGCAGCTATACGATATATTCATCCGGTTTTTATCACACTCTCCAAAATTGTGTTGAGACGGACAATATTCATAACTAGAACGTACACAGACCCTACCATTAAAAACAAAAAAGTTGTTCTCACTAAAACTATTTTTTCGACCGATCATTCCTATGGCAGCTATATGCTATAGTCATCCGATTTGGATCAGACTTGACAAAATTGTGTGTTAGCATATCATATTAATCACTAACGAGTTTGGTAGCGATAGCATTGAAAACAAAAAAAGTTTTTCATACTAAAACTTTTTTTTCAGACCTATCTTTTGTATGGCAACTATACTATATAGTTGTCCGATTTTGAAAAGTCTCGGTGAAATTGTGTGAAATCATAGAAAACTTATAAATACGAGGGTTGGGAGCGATAACATTGAAAACAAAAAAGTTTTTCTCACTAAAACTACTTTTTCAACCGATCGTTCCTATGGCAGCTATATGCTATAGTCATCCGATCCGGCCGGTTCCGACAAATGTGCAGCGTATTTGTACCAAAAGACTTTGTGCAAAGTTTGGTTACGATAGCTTTAAAACTGAGGGAGGAGATAGCATAGAAACAGACGGACGGACAGACGGACGGACAGACGGACATGGCTATATCAACTCAGCTCGTCATGCTGATCAAGAATATATATACTTTATGTGGTCGGAGATGGATCCTTCTGTGCGTTACAAACATCCGGACAATTTCAATATACCCTCTTCAAGGGTATAAATATATGTACACAAATTGTAAACACTTGGTGCAATAAATAGAACCTTGAAAACTCACCCTTAAGATTACCAAGCAGTGGCTGAGCTAAATGTTTAGCTCTGCTCCTATTAGCTGTTTAAAAATAGAATTCTAAAAAACCCCATGCAAAGAACGCTCAGCTGGCGACTGATCTTAGGTAAAAATAAGAACCAATGTTAATATAAGCTAGTATTTGTAAGAAATATATTCAATGCGTAACGAAACCTCATTGCGTATTCAATTAATGTGGACGGCTCGGTAACGAGAATATGTGTGGAGTCGTAACATTTGGTCCTTCGACGAACTCTTGTGTTTTCCCCCAAGTGGTAAGAGACACAGAGTTGAACCAGCACCCTAAAGTTTCTGTAAGCTTAAAAACTACAGCTACGGGGCGCTAAAAATAAATTACTCTTGTTTTCCCCCAAGTGGTAAGAGACAGAGTATAAAACTTAAAAACACAAAAAGAAAGTTACTTTTTGATGTTACAAATGAAGATTTGGCGCGGCACTTCCATGGGCTCCTGAATACGAAAACGCACAAGCAAATCAGCTACGCACTTCCAATACTAACAAACACAGAGTTAGATGCCAGAATTACAGTTCAAGAGGTATGGAATGCAATCCGAAAAGGAAAGCGCAACAAAGCCCCGGGGGAAGACCGAATACCGACAGAATTCCTGATGCACGCAACACAAGAGTTTATCGAAATGCTTACGGAGGAGTACAACAAAATTTTTGAGACGGCGAGGGCACCAAAAGGATACCAATCGAACATCGTGTATCCAATATTTAAGAAGGGTGACCCCAAGAATGTGGAAAATTACAGGGGAATATCTTTTTTAAACACTGCAATGAAATCGTTCACCGCAATACTTCTTGAACGAATTACAGAGTTTGTGAGAACAAACAAGCTACTCAGCGAAAACCAAAGCGGCTTCCGAGAAGGGTATTCCACAGTTGACAGCATTTTTGTGCTCACATCCACAGCAAGAGACTACTTATCTCGAGGAAAGAAAATGTACCTCTTCTTTATAGATTTTAAGGCTGCCTTCGACACGATAGATAGGAGAAGCCTGTTCCTAAAACTCAGCAACATGGGAATAAGCACAAAAATGCTGAAAATAATTCAAAGCCTGTATACAGATAACCGAACAACAGTATGGAATGGGGAGTGCCTGTCGGAGGAGTTTGAGACCAACCGAGGAGTGAAACAGGGATGCCTTCTTAGCCCTCTCCTATTCGCTCTTTTTGTCGACGACATAGCATGTGACCTGGAAGGTGGAGTAAAGCTTGGAGACCAAAAATTTAAGATCCTCATGTACGCAGACGACATGGTTATCATGGCAGAGACCCCAGCAATGCTGCAAAGAATGATAAACGCAACATATAAGTACTGCCAAATGTGGAACCTCAGCATCAACGTAGAAAAGTCAAAGGTAATGATTGTGCGGCAAGGGGGCGGGCGACATGCTTCAAATGAAAGGTGGAAATTAGCCGGAGATCCGTTAGAAGTGGTAAAGACATTTAAATACCTGGGAATAGTCCTAACGCCAAATATGAAGTTTGACACCCACCTCCAAGAAAAGCTTAAAGACACTCGAGTAGCCATTAACAGCACATGGTCGAGCTTAATGCAGGGAAAGAACGTCAACACGAGCGTGAAATACAGGATGTACCAGGCTACGGCGAGGGCCATAACTTGCTATGCAGCTCAAGTCTGGGGAGGCCAGAAATACGAGGATGTAGAGCGAAGCCTGATATTCTTTATCAAGAAAATCTTTGCCCTGCCCTTAAACACACCTAACTACGCCATCTATCTAGAAACTGGACTGCCGCCACTCTTTTTGTATACCCTGCGCCTTCACTTCGAATACATCAAAAAAGCTCTCAGAATGCCAGATAGTCGGTACCCAAAAGTGGTCGCAGCCTACTTACTGCAACACAAGGCACAAATATTCCAGAATTGGGTAGAGCTTGCGTCACAATACAACACAGAGATATCCTTAGATAACCAAAATAAATGGACTGATGAGCATGAAAAAATGCTGACCAGCATCGAAGCTTCTTCCAGGCGATCCAATGTAAACGCAGCTCGACAAAGCCTCACAAGGACCACTTACAGCAGACTGACATACGACCTAGGAGCAAACAACTATTTCCAGGATAGCATGGCGATTGCGAAAATATCGCTTATTTTTAAAGCGAGAGTAGAAATGCTACATCTGAACTACCGCCCTCACATTGAAAACGAAAGCGAGCAGTGTCCGCTTTGCAACACCACAGAACGAGAAGACACCGAACACATTGTAGCCAGGTGTCCAATTCAACGGGAGTACAGGCTTTTACATTTCGGGAAACAAGATCTGCAAGTGGAAGAGTACCTGAACATCTTGAATGGAACAAATTGGGAGATATTAGGCAGTTTTCTCACGGATGCTCTAAAATATAGATATAAAATATTAACAGAGTCCTTTTAGTAATTTATAAACCATGTGCCAGGTCCAGTCAAAATTAAATGTCAAATTGCTGTTCAAAATCTAATGTATTTAATGTAAAATCTAAAATAATCATTTATGTTCAATGTATGAAACTGCTTAGGCTGACGGCGCTACGCCATGCCCACGATAGCAAATAATAAACTACTACTACTACTACTACTACTAAAAGAATTAAAAAGTGTGGTGTGTCCGAGACCGAAACATCGGGACGAAAAATAAGGAGTTAGGCGTGTCCGAGGCCTAAACATCGGAAGAAAAAAAGTGCAAGCAGCATTTAGAGGAGCGGCATAAAGAGGCGGCAAAGCCAGCGAAGCTGCCGTCAGGAGCAGCAGAGAAGTGGAAGCAGCATAGCGAAGCGGCAGCGAATCAGCAGCAAAAATCGGCAGAGAAGTGGAAGCAGCATAGCGAAGCGGCAGCGAATTAGCAGCAAAAATCGGCAGAGAAGCGGAAACCAGAAAAGCGGCCACCAGAAGCAGCATCCAAGGAAGCGGCCACCAAGAAGCAACAACAAAAACTGATAAGTTACTCTTACTATAAATTAAAAACGAGAAAGGCAAAGCTAACTTCGTCTGTACCGAAGTTTTGATACACTTGAAATAGCTTGTCTCAACGGTTAGCGACTTCGACCAAACTTCGCAGATCAGATTAAAAACATTACATATTACCCCTGACCGTGTTTGAGAGCAGTTATATTGAGAGCAAAACAGTTTTTCTCACTAAAATCCATTTTCCGACCGAACATTTGTATGGCAGCTACAAGAAGTAGTTATCCGATCCGGTCGGTTCCGACATATTAGCAGCGTGCAGTAAAAAGAAGACTCTGTGCAAAGTTTCAGCTCGATAGCTCCAAAACTGAGGGACTAGTTCGCGTAGAAACAGACAGACGGACAGACGGACGGACGGACAGACGGACAGACGGAGGGACAAAGCTAAATCGACTCAGCTCGTCATGCCGATCAAGAATATGTATACTTTATGTGGTCGGAGATGATTCCTTCTATGCGTTGCAAACTTCTGGGCAAAATTATAATACACTTTTCAAGTGTATAATAACACTATGTCACAAAATTTAAAAAGTTTTTGTATCCGGCACTTTTGGCAATTGATCCTAATGTAAAATTTCACGCTGAATTCAAATCTGCTCTCAGATATGTCAAAAGTAGAACGGTTCTTGAGATATTGCTAAATTTTCAATTTTAGTGTTTTGAAAAAAGGTAGGTCTACTAAAATGCCATTTTCTCTGGTTTTAGTCCACCGATATGTATAAAGTGGAACATAATTAAAAGATAATAAAATTATTTCTTAAACAAACTAAAACTGTTTAAAACACAATTATAAATGACAAAGTTATGACACTTCAAAGTTGGATTTTTGAAAAAATTTTGATTATTTTAATTTTTTGCTGCCTTTCAATAAGTTTTTTTCAATCTTACCATAACAGTTGCTCAGGTCTCAGATATTAACAGGATTCGGTAATCTCTTACGAACATTTTTTGTCCTTGGTCATCAAAATCGGATGAAAAATAAACGCTATATTCACAATTAAGTAAACATACCTCTTTTTGAGAGTTTTATTAATTGTTGTTTTGCATGCAAAAAACAGTGACAAAACAGTGACTAACACAGTGACCAAAACAGTGACCAAAACAGTGACTAAAACAGTGACTAAAACAGTGACCAAACAGTGACTAACACAGTGACAAAACAGTGACTAAAACAGTGACCAAAAACTGACTAAATCATTGACTAAAACAGTGACAAAATCAGTGACTAAAACAGTGACTATCCATCGTAAAGAGCTTCTCTCATATCGGGTGTTCTACGACGCCCACTCTTTTTTATCCAAAATTTTACAAACTTCAACATGAGTTGCTCAAAGCGAACATTTCACTGCAAAAATGATCCAAGCAAGTTTTGCTTTATTTGTGGAGGATTTTCATTCGCGAGGCAGAGAATTTTTTCGGGGCAATTGCAAAATATTTTTTCTTTATAATTTGGCAAGAAACTAGACTATTGCTGATTCTTGTTGCGAGAACCACACAGTCTGCACAAAAAACAAATGCGCTCTACATCATTTGAGTACTTTTATCCAACCTTGAACTGCAATAAAAACTCCTAATGCTCAACGTTTATTCTTATTTGTGACTAAGATGTGATTTTTATACTGAAAAACTAGCTAAAAATCGATATTTTGGTTACATTTCAATGTCAGAGAGGAAATTATTTAAATGGCAGTATCTTAAATTGCGCTCTGATGTGACTTTGTTTTGTTAAGATATTCCTCTGTGACTTATTAAACAAAAAGCGCAGAGTTACGGGTCGGAGAGCATGCAAAACAACAATTAATAATACTCTCAAAGCGTTTATTTTTCATCCGATTTTGATGACCAAGGGCAAAGAGATTACCCCATCTTGTCAATATCTGAGACTTGAGCACTTTTTATGGTAAGGTTGAAAAAAACATAATGAAAGGCAGCAAAAAATTAAAAATTATTAAAATTTTTTCAAAAATCCAACTTTGAAGTGCTTTAACTTTGTCATTTATGATTGGATTTTAAACAACTGTAGTATGTTTAAGAAATAATTTTATTATCTTTAATTTTTGTTCCAGTTAATACATATCGGTGGACTAAAACCAGAGAAAATGACATTTTAGTAGTCCTACCTTTTTTCAAAACACTAAAATTGAAAATTTAGCGATATTTCAAGAACCGTTCTACTTTTGACATATCTGAGAGCAGATTTGCGTGAATTCAGCGTGAAATTTTACATAAGGATCAACTATTTAGAAGCCGGGATCAAAAAATTGTTGCATAGTGTAATTTAAGATGTGGTCCGATAAAACAATAGTACTCCTAAAGCAGCAGTCCGAGATTGTAAATAGGATTTGGGCTTTGAGTAAGGTGCAAGACAGTCAGATTACTAGGGACTTTCAATTATTGTAGATTTAGATGACCTAAGCAAAAGTTTTAGTGCAAATCATGGGTCACTAATGAAAATTGGTGTAGTAGATCATGACTATTTTAACAATAAACAGTATGACCAGACAATGCAGATAGTTAGCGATGATAGTGTTGCTAAAATAGACGAGTTCAACCCAGGGTTAGTCAGAAAAGACGAAGTCGAAATATTAGTGGAAAATCTGAAAATAACAATCTCAGATATGTTGAAAGACGATAGATACATGTTTCTATTCAGAAAAAGAAAATTAGAATATCATTGGAATGAAGTTACTCAGAATTTGACAGAATTTACAAAGAAATATGGGAAATATATTGATGAGTTAAAATTTAATGTTGTTGAATTAATAAAAATATTAGAAATGAGGATAAAAGAATCTGAGATAAGTCAAGGCACGACCAGCTCAGTAACGGCAAAAGAAAAACTGGATGAACTTCCAGTATTGCCAAAAATAGCAGTCGACTCTAGGAAGGATTTAAGCACATCAAATAAATTTAATTACTTGAAATCCGCACTGGGAGGTGAAGCAAGGAGCATGGTTGCTCATTTGTTGACGGGTTCCGAAGAGAACTATGAGGCCGTTTTGGCGCTGTTAGCCAGACGTTATGAAAATAATAGAAAAATATTTTTCGAAGAGCTAAATCGTTTATTAGATTTACCAAGTCTAAATATGGATTCAGCTAAACAAATCAAATGTTTTATAGATTCAATAAAAGAAGCAACTCACTTGGTGAAAGTAAAAGCAGACGTTTCTGCAGAAGTTGATGTGATATTTGCTCACATGGTTTTAAGAAAATTTAATAAAGAAGCTCTTCAATCGTATGAAAGCCATGTACGAAAATCAAAAGAAGTCCAAATATTGTCCGACGTAATGAAATATTTGGAGCAACGGTTAAGTTCTCTTTGTTCTATACAAGATGAGGAGAAAAAACCAATCAAAAAACATAACAATTTTATAAAAAAAGAAAATTGTCCAATATGCAAGGGTGCAGGACATAATATTTTTCAATGTATGAAGTTTAGAGAAATGAGTCCAGTAGAAAGATCGGACATGGAAAAAAAAAGTGCAAGTATGTCTCAGGTGCTTGAAACATTCTAGTACCAAAAGGTGCATGAGCGAAATTCTATGTACGCAATGCAACAAACCCCATCACACAATGCTTCAATTCGAAAGAAGAGAAAAAGTGAACACATGTGTCACAAAAGAGCAAGCGCTATTAGCCACAGCAATTGTCAAAGTAAAAACGATAAGTGGAAGTTACGAAAATTTAAGGGCATTAATTGATAATGGGTCCCAATGCACCATAATATCAGAGGAGGCAGCACAGATCCTAAAACTTCCTAGAATAAGAGCTTATACAGAAATCAGTAGGGTATCGTCCACAGAATCTAGTATGTCAAAACACAAAGTAAAATTGTCCATTAAGGGCCGAGACTATACGAAAGAACCATTTAAAGTTGAAGCCATTGTTCTGCAAAAACTGATGAAAGCCCTACCAGGTAAAGCAATGAATGTGGACAAGTCAAAATGGGACAGCTATGTTTTAGCTGACCCCGAGTTCAATAAGCCGAGTAGAATAGATGTGGTAATAGGAGCAGATTTGTATACTGCCATCTTAAAAACTGGAGTTGTTAAAATCGATGGGCTACTTGGTCAAAATACGGACTTTGGCTGGATTGTATCCGGATGTACAAAGTCAAAGGGTGAAAAATTGATAGTCGCAACAACTATCGAATTAAAAGACATAGAACGCTTTTGTTAAGTCGAAGAGAAGGATAAAGAAGACGGAGAATGTTGTATCTATCCCCTTTAAAAAAGACACTGAGTTGGGGGAATCTAAAACACAAGCAACAGCGCGGTTCCCAAAGTTAGAGAAAAAATTACAAAGAAATAAAAAACTTAACGAAGATTATGTGAAGTTTATTAAAGAATACCGGGATTTGGGACATATGGTTGAGATTGACGATGAAGGCAGGTATTATTTGCCTCATCAGGCTGTCATAAGAGAGTAAAGCTTAACCACCCAAGTAAGAGTAGTTTTTGATGCTTCCGCAAAAACCACAAATAAAAAGAGTTTAAATGATATTATGTGGATTGAACCAAGAGTTCAATAAGATATATTCGACATACTACTAAAATGGCGAAAATGGCAGTTTGTAGCTTGTGCGGACATTGAAAAAATGTATCGGCAGATCAACATTGATGAAAAAGATCAAAAATATTTGTACATTATTTGGAGAGATTCTCCAACCGATGTATTAAAATATTTTAAGCTAACTACAGTTACCTACGGGACTGCGTCAGCTCCATATTTAGCTACTAGAGTTCTTCTAGACATAGCGAATAATTGAGAAGATGAAATATTTAAAGAAATTATTAAAAATGATTTCTATATGGACGATCTTATGACAGGAGCGGATACACTTAAAAAAGCAAAAGAAATAATAGAGCAAGTGTCGGCTGAGTTAGCTAAAGTGGGTTTTAACCTGAGAAAATGGGTTTCTAACGTGCCAGAGATCATGGAAATCGTAGAATGCTCAGAGGAGAACAACGTTTTGAATATTGAAGAAAATGAGTCTGTAAAAACTTTGGGGATTCAATGGGAACCTCTAAAAGACGAGGTCAGATTTAACGTCAATTGTGAGAGTTCGAAGAAGGCAAATAAAAGAATAGTCTTGTCGACACTTGCTAAAATTTATGATCCTTTGGGATTTTTATCTCCTGTGACAGTAGTAGGAAAATTGTTCATGCAACATCTGTGGCTAGCAGAAAAAGACTGGGATCAGGAACTTTCTGAAGACGATGCGAAAGAATGGAATTTGTACAAAGAGAATTTGAAATCTTTGGAAAATATTAGAGTTCCAAGGTGGATTAAAACTGAACTTAATCTACAAGTTCAACTTCATGGGTTCGCTGATGCATCAGAAAAAGCATATGCAGCTGTGGTATATGCAAAAGTAGGTCATTCAGTTATGATGATAGCAAGCAAAACAAAGGTGAATCCAAAGAAAAATAGGAAAACCATTCCTAATCTAGAATTATGTGAAGCTCATCTTCTATCAAAGCTAATTCAAAGGATTATAGGCTCAGTTGGTAGTTCGGCAGAAACTTATGCGTGGAGCGATTCCACTATTACGTTAGCTTGGATTAAAAATGGAGCTAACAAAAATAAATTTATCCGACGAAGAACTGATGAAATAAAACTATTAAAGCAAGTTCAATGGAACCATGTTAAGTCTGAAGATAATCCTGCTGATATAGCCTCCAGAGGTATTTGTGCAAACAAATTAAAAGACTGCGAAATTTGGTGGAAAGGGCCTACGTGGCTAGCACAATCTGAAGAAGCTTGGCCTAAAGGGGCACTCCACTAGAAGCGGATAATCTGATTGTCAATACAATGATATCGGACAAAGAAAATAATATTATACAAGATTTGTTGCTAAAATTTTCTTGTATCCAAAAGTTGGAAAGAGTAGTTGCATACTTGTTGAGGTTCATTAACATGAAAGTCAAGAAAAATGTATACCCATCGCATTTAACGGTAAATGAACTAAAGAAAGCCAAAACACTTATAATCAAACAGCAACAGGCACTACAATTCAGCGCAGAGATCAGTTGTCTTATTCAGGAAAAAGAAATTGACATAAAAAGTAAGATATTGGGCTTGAATCCATTCTTGGATAAGGATGGTTTACTTCGGGTTGGAGGTAGATTACAAAACTCCAATGCAAGTTTTGACGTCAAGCATCCGCTTATTTTAAATAAAAGTCACCTAACTCATTTAATAATAAAAAAGGCACACAAAGAAACCTTGCATGGTGGAATCAACTTGATGAGAAACCAAATTCAAAGAAAGTTCTGGATATTTGGCTTACGAAACTCTTTAAGGAAATATCTAAAAGAGTGCGTTACATGTGCTAGATATCAACAAAATACTGCCGAGCAGATTATGGGGAACCTTCCAAAGCATAGAGTTACTATGTCATATCCATTTCTAAATACAGGAATAGACTATGCGGGTCCCTATCACATAAGATGTTCATAAAATCGAGGACAAAAAACATATAAAGGATACATAGCAGTGTTTGTATGTATGGCGACAAAGGCTATTCATTTAGAAGTTGTCAGTGACTTAACTTCAGATGCCTTTTTGGCTGCATTAAGAAGATTTTTTTTCAAGGAGAGGAAAATGTGCCAACATATACTCCGATAACGGAACAAACTTTGTGGGCGCGTCAAGGTAACTAGAAAGAGAGTTTTTAAAAGCGATTCAAGATAACATTCAGATTGCGCCAATATTAGAAAAGGAGGAGATTAATTGGCATTTTATTCCCCCGGCAGGACCTCACTTCGGAGGTATTTGGGAAGCTGGGGTAAAATCGATGAAATACCATTTAAAAAGAGTAATTGGAGATGGCAATTTGACTTATGAGGAAATGTCAACATTATTATGTCAAATTGAAGCGGTCTTAAACTCTCGACCCTTGTATACAAATGGGGACGATGTGGATGACACAGAAGTTTTAACACCAGGACATTTTTTGATAGGAAGACCAACCTTAAGCTCTATTGAGTCAATAGCAGATGAAAAGATAGGAAATCTGGATAGGTGGAAGTTAATTCAAAAAATGAAGCGAGAATTTTGGCTGAAATGGAAGGAAGATTACTTACATACTCTTCAGCAACGATACAAATGGAAAAAGGAGTCACAGAATCTGGACGAAGGGCAGGTTGTACTTATTAAAAATGAAAATTGTCACCCAGCAAGATGGCCATTGGGAAAAATTGAGGATGTTCACAAAGGAAAAGATAATAAAGTAAGAGTGGTAACTGTAAAGACTCAGGAAGGTACAATTACAAGGCCTATACATAAAATATGTCCGATTCCTGGAATTAGAGCAAGTGAAGAGAGTGAAAAAGTGACAAGAGTTAACCAAAAAAAGGGCTCTTGGGGAGGACCACGACTAGGAGTTATGGTTATGATAATGCTAATGATATTCTGCCAAATTTCAAGCGCAGTCTCATTTGCAGGAGATAATAGGAAATGGATGGTGGAAGAAATGAACAGCACGGCTGCAATATATTTGGACCCAATGGGCGATATAGAGATAGTAGCGTCTTCTTGGGAGCTACTTATATTCTATGATATGGGCGCGTACTTTGAAATGCTAAGAAAAAGTGATTTGTTAATACAAAAAATGCGAATAGTTTGTGGAAAGCTTCATAGTTTTGAGGACCAATGTAATTTAGTCCTTGATGTCATGCAAAAAAAAATAAGAAGAAAAAGAAAGCAATAACAAACTTTTTATGACTGAAAGCAAATCAAGAAGTAGGCGAGCGCCATTTGAATTTATGGGCTCCTTATATCATATATTGTTTGGTATAATGGATGCCGATGATAGGGAACAAATGGAAAACAATCGGGGGTGCCACAGAAATCTCTAGAGATTTTGCCGACGGTTGGTTTGTAAATCTCTCGAAAAATTCGTTGGTGCCACAGAACTTCTAGAGATTTCATTTTCTAATTAGAAAATCTAGTTGGAGCACCAGATATTCCAATTGATGTTCCATCTCTAAAAACAGGGCTGAAACTCTCGCCAAAAAATTCCCCTTTTTTTGGATGTGGGTTAATTTAATGATTAACTGAAATTGTTTAATTGTGTTATATGTTTTATGATGCATTTTTAAATAATAATTCAATTTTAAGTCGCCAAATATAAGAAATTAGTTTCCAGCCCTCAATCCGCTAGCCTTTAATCTGCTAGCTGTAGAGGGCGCCACTTCGACAAAAGGCGCTAGTGAGAAAAGAGCTTTGCAAAATCTCTTAACAAAACATTAGAGGTTTAAAACCAACCAATCGGGGGTGTCACAGAAATCTCTAGAGATTTCCTTTTCTTATTTGAAAATCTAGTTAGAACAGAAACTGTTCCAATTAAAGTTCCATCGCTAAAAACAGGGCTGCATCTCTCAAAAAAAATTTCCCTAAGTTAAGTTATGTGTTAATTTGATGTTAAACTGAAATTTTTTGATTGTGATAAATGTTTTATGATGCATTTTTAAATTATAGTTCAAATTTAATTCGTCAAACATAAAGTATAACTCTCCAGCCCTTAATGCGCTGGCTGCCATCCAGATGGAGCCACAATCGCCAAACGGCGCCACTGATGTGGTTGGTTTAGATTAACATGAAAGACTTTGGTTGTTTTTCCTAATAATTATTGAAACGCAAATTTCAATGTTTAAACTAATTAAATAACTAATTCATTTTATGCAACCTATCCAGAAAAATAATTTTGTTTACAGTTCCAAAATTAGTTTTGCTTGTCAAAATTGTTTGGGTGGTGAATTTAGCGAAATCTCCCGACAAAACACGAGAGATTTGAAACCAACCGAAAGAGATTTCTGTGACACCGAGAATTGATTTTGGGTTGGAATTTGGTTGGAAGAGATTTCTGTGACACCTCCGAATAGAAATTTCTGTGGCACCTAGGAATTGGAATTCGGTTGGAATTTGGTTGGAAGAGGTTTCTGTGGCACCCCGAATATGAGAAACTTGTTTGCCAATAAGCAAAACATAGATGAGTTGGTTAAAAAACAAACGTCAGTGGTTGATTCCACAGCAAATATCCTCAAAAGAACAACCGAGGAGATTAATACAAACTTTAAGGGAATGAACAAAAGAATTGAAAATATGACAGAGATCCTTAAGGAAACTTATTACGTGTACAAAGAATCAATCACTTTCTTTATGATAGCAAAGCAACCAAACTCTTTAATTGACGAATGCGAGAAGATTCAGTCAGGTATAATTAGTCTACTAATTGATATTAACCACGGGAGACTTAATCCCAACATTTTAAAACCAAGCCAGTTGAAGAACGAAATTTCAAAAATAAAAGAAAGTTTGTCAGAAACATTAGTCCTGCCAGGCAAAAGAACGGGTACAGAATTAAAGGAAATTTACACTCTACTAACAGCGAAAGGGATATTCATTGACAAAAAATTGATGATAAATGCTAAGATACCGTTATTTGGCAGGCATCCATCTCAGTTATACAGAATTATTCCTGTACCGGTAAAAAATGAAAATAAAATTATTATAGTACATCTAAGCTCCGAGTACTTAGTGTATAATTTTGAAATAGATTCTTATCACTTAATGACTGAATCTACCTTAAACAAATGTCAAAAATGGCAAGCAAATAAGCGTGTATGCGAAGGTAATTGGCCTTGGAGCAGTGCAAATGACAATATTTGTGAAATTTCACCATTTAAACCAAATAGGCCATCTAACTGTGTATATAACACTGTAGTGGACTCAAAAACATACTGGGTTGAACTCGAAAGTAAAAGTAGTTGGCTTTTTAAAGTACCAAATAAAACCATAGCAAGAGTGCAATGTGGAAAGGCTCAGCAAGAATTAATAAACTTGCCCGAGCAAGGAATTCTTACGGTTAAATCAGATTGTACGACTAGAACTGAGGATAAAATATTGGTAGCTCATCACAATATACGCTCAGAAAGCCAAAAAACTATATTCTCAGCATTCATAGGGGAAATAAGCGAAATTCCAAAAATAGTCTGGAATCCATTACAATTCCAAATAGTAAACCACACTGAGGAGATCGAAAGATTAAGAGGTGAATTAAAACTTTTAAAAGAAAATCATTTAGAATTGCAAGGGCTTCATTTCCACCATATCTCAGGACATGCTTCTTTGGGAGTGGGAATAATAATAGGTTTTATGTTAATCATATATACAATAAGAAAAATGAATGTAAAAAGAAGACTACAAGCAATCACCTTTCCTGGCCCCTTGCAGAATATTGAAAACTCAAAACTAAAATCAAACTAAAAATATATGTACACAAATTGTAAACACTTGGTGCAATAAATAGAACCTTGAAAACTCACCCTTAAGATTACCAAGCAGTGGCTGAGCTAAATGTTTAGCTCTACTCCTATTAGCTGTTTAAAAATAGAATTCTAAAAAACCCCATGCAAAGAACGCTCAGCTGGCGACTGATCTTAGGTAAAAATAAGAACCAATGTTAATATAAGCTAGTATTTGTAAGAAATATATTCAGTGCGTAACGAAACCTCATTGCGTATTCAATTAATGTGGACGGCTCGGTAACGAGAATTTGTGTGGAGTCGTAACACCTTCTTCGAAAAATCCACATTCTCTATGCCAGACACCATATTATTTTTTGCAACATCCATCAAGCTGGCGTAATTCAAATGGCCATACCTGTTATGCCAAACTGTTGCATTCTTCTGCACTGCGCCAACGCATGAACTGCGTTTTTCCTCAAAAACGAATAACTTATTTCTTCTGGGCGCCTTTAAAATTTCCTCGCCATCCTGGCGAACAATTGCGTAATTCCGATCGAACAACACTGTGCAACCTCGTTCGATGGCCGCGTTACTGATATGAAATTTCCTTTCATACCTGGAACATGCAACACGCTCTCCAACTTCAGCTCGCACAATCCTGTCTGAAGTTTCGCGTAACCTCTGCCAACTGCCTTTATGACGTTATTGTCAGCCAACACAACATCTTCTGCATGTAATACGTAATTCTCGAACATATTACGAACGCAACACATATGTGTCGTTGCACCAGAATCCACACACCAGCTCGAACATTCTAGATCGCCTGCATCTGTAGCCGCCAAAATTGTAAGCGAACGTTGCAGCCCTGGTTGTTGTTGGTCACTTATTTGCGATTTTTCCTTGCACTTGTTCCTGCATTTTCTTTTTTAGTGCCCGCGCTGCCCACAATTATAGCACTGAATACCAGCCATGTCTTTATTTTTTCTGACCGGCTCCACCGTGCTCCGGGCCTTTGCTTGGAATGCCTGCTGCTCACTTTGTAGCGATTTCCCTTCGCCACACCTGCGCTCTCCTTCCGCCAGCAACTTGATCTTCAATATCTCCAGAGAAGGTAAATTATCTCGCGTTTCCATGGCTATGACGAAATTTTCGTACTCCTTTGGAAGACTTGAAAGCAATATTATCGCAGCTAGCTCGTCTCCTAGCCATATATCTACATCTGCAAGTTTATCCACTGTTGAGCAAAACGTATTCACATATTCGCACATTCCGTCATCCCCTGCCATTCGCAGCCCAAGCAACTTTTTATATAGCGACACCTTCCTTGTTGGTCCGCTCGGCTCATGTACATCTTTGAGCTTTTCCCAGGCACTTGCCGCCGTTTGACAACTCTTGAGGTAACACAACTGTGTATTTTTTTATTCTTGTGTGGTGCTCGCGGATATTTCGATAATCCTTGTTTCTGGCTTCAAGTGCTTCCTCCGACATCATTTCAATTGGAATGGTTTATGATATCTGCACCATGAATCAAAATTTATTTCAAGCCTATTAGTAAAACTTTGCAATTTTTTGCCAATTTCGATACGTTCTTCCTCACTACAGGTTTCTTTCTCTAATACTGTATCAAAAACATAGTTATCCAAAGCCAAAAACTTTTTTTGTGAGGATGACCTCGTTGTGCCATACTGAAAACAGTTTCCGTTTTGATATAGACATTGCTTTTAAAAAGTCCAACAAATGCAAGGGTAGCACATATTAGCAGGTGATCTTTGAAAATTTTAAACAACAAGGACTCACACTGACAAAAAATGTTAACGGCGACGTGAACATTTGTGAACATTTTTAGTTTTGCTCCACGAAAGACAGGTGTTGGCTACTAAGGGCAGGTTGTTAATACAAGTTACTTTCACTACGTCTTTCAAGAAATACATATATGGACGGGTCACCTGCATTGATCTTTTGCTTAATGCATACCTGTATATAATCTTTATATTTCACAGCTAAATTAAAAAAACTCAAAAATTGCGGAAATTATTTAAAAAGCACTGGCCAAAACATATGTTGTGTTTGATAGCTCATAGCTGTTCAGCTATATATCTGAATGCTTTGCGATAAACTTTTATAAGTCACCGGTGCTACTCATCAACATTTTTTGTTTTCCGTGTATCTCCGCTATCGTTCATCCGATCTTCGTCTTTGACATGGTAAGAGATAGAGGTTTGACTTGTATGGGACAAATACTTCTTGTAGATGCAGGCAGATAAATTTTTATGTCACAGGTTGCCACGCCCCTTCCGCCCCCGCAATCCAGAAAAAACATATCTCCCACAGTTTTGTAGATAGATGGTTTGTACCGTCAAGAGATATTTTGTAATCATGATTAATTATCGATTAGCCAAAGAAGTTAGAAAGTTTGGATGAACGATAGCGGAGTTACACGGAAAACAAAAAATATTGATGGGTAGCACCGGTTGAACGTTGATGGTCAGCACTGGACTCACTTTATGACTTCTTTATCACTTTGTGTGGCTGCTGTATTAAATTAATCAGATATATGCAAGCTTTGGGGGATACAGAGTATGTTATAGTCGGGCTTCACCGACTTTCTAACTTGTTTTTTGGGAAAACGTAATATAAATATTTGAAGTCGATTTGCGCGGACTAGGAATTCATTTTAGACCCATGGATTCTTGGTGAAATTTTCTTAGAATTGACTGAAGATTTCGTTTTTGCTATACGCTTTGTACGTTTTTTTCGGCCCATACAAATCGACCCCCCCCCCCCCCCTAATGAATACCCATCATAATTTGCAATAATTAATTTCTGCACAAATACTTTTTATCTCACGCTATTTTTAAGCAACACCAGCAATAATATTTCAAAATACAAATTTACGGCAAGTCTTTTTTTCCCACGCAGAAAGATCTTTCCTTGTGACGGCTGCAGCTGTTAAATAGATGATTAGATGGTGCTCAAATAAGCAATTATGTGGAGCCTATAAAGCAATACTCCAACAAGATCATGTCAACTCTGTAAAATTTCCATAAATTAGAACATGTTTCACTTTAAGATAATTGCCTACGACCATTAGCAAGAATATCCTTTTTTGTTGAACAGGCATACCCTGCTGGCTATAGTGTAAATAAGTACTAGAAGGCTTAAGTTAACATAATGGTTGATTCAACGAAAAAGGGTAATCTACGCTTATGTGATTACAAAATATCTCTTTACGGTACAAACCATCTATCTACAAAACTGTGGGAGATATGAGGTTTTTTCTGAATTGCGGGGGCGGAAGGGGCGTGGCAACCTGTAACATAAAAATTTATCTGCCTGCATCTACAAGAAGTATTTGTCCCATTCAAGTCAAACCTCTATCTCTTACCATGTCAAAGATGAAGATCGGATGAACGATAGCGGAGTTACACGGAAAACAAAAAATGTTGATGGGTAGCACCGGTGACTTATAAAAGTTTATCGCAAAGCATTACGATATATAGCTGAACAGCTATGAGCTATCAAACACAACATATGTTTTGGCAAGTGCTTTTTAAATAATTTCCGCAATTTTTGAGTTTTTTTAATTTAGCTGTGAAATATAAAGTTCTCGTGGTTTTACATAAAAGCTTGTTTATATATTCATTTACAGGTATGCATTAAGCAAAAGATCAATGCAGGTGACCCGTCCATATATGTATTTCTTGAAAGACGTAGTGAAAGTAACTTGTATTAACAACCTGCCCTTAGTAGCCAACACCTGTCTTTCGTGGAGCAAAACTAAAAATGTTCACAAATGTTAAAGTCGCCGTTAACATTTTTTGTCAGTGTGAGTCCTTGTTGTTTAAAATTTTCAAAGATCACCTGCTAATATTTGCTACCCTTGCATTTGTTGGACTTTTTAAAACTATATCAAAACGGAAGCTGTTTTCAGTATGGCACAACGAGGACATCCTCACAAAGAAGTTTTTGGCTTTGGATAACTATGTTTTTGATACAGTATTAGAGAAAGAAACCTGTAGTGAGGAAAAACGTATCGAAATTGGCAAAAAATTGCAAAGTTTTACTAATAGGCTTGTAAAAAATTTTGATTCATGGTGCAGATATCATATCAAATGTACTTTTGGTTTTTTTAAAAAAAAACTTTCTATAGCATTAAAAAATAATGCAAATTTTATACAAAAAAATCGCGCGATTTCGCCTGCGGCGCTGAAATTTTTTAAATTAAATAATGCACAATGCAAATCACTAAACTGATCAACATACTCAAAACCTTATCACTTAACTAAATTAAAACGGTACTTTTACACATCTGTACACAAATTCTTCTCATCAAGTACTTAGTGTAAGAACAAGACCGCGCGGTCTTATTTCATTTTGTGATCGCAGCCTAAATTCATTTTGATAAATGAAATAAGGCCGCGCGGTCTAATTTCATTTCGTGATGGCGGTCTAAATTCATTTAGATAAATGAAATAAGACCGCGCTGTCTAATTTCATTTTGTGATCGCGGCCTAAATTCATTTTGAAAAATGAAATAAGGCCGCGCGGTCTAATTGCATTTTGTGATGGCGGTCTAAATTCATTTTGAAAAATAATATAAGGCCGCGCGGTCTTATTTCATTTTGAGATGGCGGTCTAAATTCATTTTGCAGAATGAAATTAGACCGCCATACAAAATGCACTGCGGTTTTAATTCACGCGGTCTAATTTCACAGAGCCAATTTTATCGTCAGAACAGATCACAGACCATTAACATATTTGTTTTCAATGATCAATCGCAGCTCAAAATCAACACCCATGCAACTCGAATTAGAAGAATACGACTTCACAGTCGAGTATCTAAAGGAAAAAGACAATTATGTAGCTGATGCATTATCAAGAATAACCATCAAAGAACTGCAAGACATTACCAGAAATATAATGAAAGTCCCTACAAGATATCAATGTAGACCAAAAATCCTGCGCAGGAAAAGAACAAGTAGATTTGCATAAGCAAACTGTAAATAAAGCTTCTCAGCCCAACGTATACGAAGTCATTGTAAATGATGAGGTACGAAAAGTAGTGACCTTGCGAATAACGGATTCACTATGTTTTCTAAAACATGGAAAAAAAGTTATGGCAAAAATTGACGTTAGCGATATGTACACCAATGGAATTCTCGACTTAGTTCAGTTCTTTCAAAGGGTTAAAAAAGAATCCGGTATACTTAATATCAGCCAACTCAAAGTGGCACCGAGCGAAAAGATCTTTGACACCATCTCAACAGAATCTTTTAAAATAATGGGCATCAAAATATTACAATCTCTAAGAGTAGCGCTACTCAAGCCGGTGACCCTATTATCAAAAAATGAAAAACAGAAAGAAGCATTACTGTCTACATTCCAAGGAGGTCATACAGGCGTAGCTAGAACATTAGCTAAAATAAAAAGGCAGTATTATTGGAAAAACATGACAAGAGATATATCAAAATATATAAGAAAATGTCCCAAATACCTTGTAGCAATACCAATTAAAAACAAAAGTGCAAAAACAGTAGCAAAAGCTATATTTGAAGATTTTAATCTAAAGTACGGTCCAATGAAGACGTTCATTACAGACATGAGAACAGAATATAAAAATTCAATAATTGCAGATTTATGCAAAAATTTGAATATCAAAAACATAACTTCTACCACACATCATCACCAGACTGTAGGTACCGCGGAGCGAATTCATAGAACACTTAATGAGTTCATCCGCTCATACATCTCAGTTCACAAAACAGATTGGGATGTATGGCTACAATACTTCATATATTGCTTCAACACAACCCCCTCTGTAGCACATGACTTTTGTCCATATGAGTTAGTTTTAGGTAAAACTTTAAATTTACCAAAGCATTTTAATAGTATGTAAATGTAAAATTGGCTGACAGCTCCTCCAACGGGGCCAAGCCAAGCTTCTCACAATCTCTTGGCGTGTGTGCCTTGAATTTTTCGCACAAGAGAAAGGGACCTACAGTTTAACGCCGAAACCGAACGGCAAAGTTTGAGAATTTGCTTTTTCATGGGTAGTTACTTCACAGCTGGCGCCAATAGCTGGTGAAGGTGACCGTATGTGTAAAAGCTATTCTTCTAAAGAAAAAAAAAAACCTTTATTATTAGATGTTCAGAGGCGGGATCGAACCCACGACCTCCCGCCCAGCAGTCCAGCACACTAACCACTAGGCCACAGACGGCCATAGCTCTCCTAATGCTGCGTAACAATTAAAACCTGCCAACCACAGCGCCCTCAAGTTATGGAGTCGCCATCTGTGTACCAACATTGGCACCAACAAGGCCTTAGAGTTGTCAAGTTATATTTTATAATTGGCGCAAAAATATTTTTTTAATTTTGCATCTTATTTTTGGAGAATATGACTTAAATTTGAATTATAATTTAAAAATGAATCATAAAACATATAACACTATCAAAAAATTGCATTTAAACATCAAATTAACTCATAACTAGAAGATGGGAAATTTTTTTGTGAGAAAGTGCAACCCTGTTAACAGATTGGATAGAAATGTCCCATTAGCATGGAAACAAACCTTCCAACTCGATTTTCATATAAGAAAACGAAATCTCTTGAAGTTCTGGGACACCCAAGGCCAAAATCTCTCGAGATTTCTGTTACACTCCCGTATATGTCCTTTCTCTCCAAAAGTTCCGGAATTATTTACGTGCAGAAATTAATTGGCGGTCATCCATCGTTCTTTTTAAATGAATTTTGAAATTAGCTTTTTTGCACCAAAATTATGCATGTGCTTTTCTTCAAATGTCAGATAAATAATAAAAAATATAAAATTTGTCAACAACTCACACCTAGAATTTAACTGCAATGACATTTTAAAGTTTTAAAGCAAACCAATATTGAAGTATTTGGCCTATTCAGTTGACGTGGATGAGGCTCTGAACTTTTTTCACACCATCCATTAGAGCAGAGTTCCCCAGCTATAGCCCCTGGGGCACACCGAGTGCTTGCCGAAGTCATGCTTCACTGTGTTTTAGAAAGAGACACAGTCACATTTTAGCGCTCTCTTCTTGGGGAACCCTGCATTAGATGTTAAGTTGATGGCGCGTTTACATCCACCTTCTATAAATTAGTATTTTGAAAAACGAAATTTTTCTTAAAAAAAATAGCGCGATTTGCTTATACTCCATTTTAATGAGAAACATTGAATGACAAATTAAAAATCCATTAAACTTTAATTAAATGTGACATATTTTCAATAAAAATTAAAACTTCAAAATTCGTTTGAAAAGAAACCATGGAAGACCCTCGCAAATTTTTTGCATCCAAATTCTTCACAATTCGCGGTCCACCGAAGGGAATTTTTTTTAGAATTTTCTAAGTTTTTTCTTCTTCTTATTATTCATTTGCACTATGTAATGGCAACGAAATACGGGCCTCGAACCTTTGGACGAAACTTTGCACAGTTAACCACATTTTGGACATTTCATTTCCTTAAATATGACATTATGACTATTAAGGAAGACAACGACTTCGGACTCCGACATAGACAAATACTTTGAAATTGTAGTTTCACAACCCGCACAAGCTATATTAATCACAATATTTGAACAAACGTACTCGCAGAACAATTGAACACAACAAATTTGTTTTTATTATTTGTTGTTGGGGAAGTGGTGCACCGCGACCAATATTGGTCTATTGTGCCCCCCTACTGAGTTTACAGCTCTCCTAGCAGCCCTATTTCCTGTACAAAAGCCAGGATTTTTGTGGGCTTTAAGTTGCCGATATTGCTTGGGTGTAGAATGTGTTTCCCAAATTTGCTGAGTCTGCGCCTCGCTAGGGCGTCGCAATGTGCTAGTATATGTTCAGAGGACTCCTCCTTCTCTTCACAGTATCTGCAAAGTTGGGTGTTTGTTATTCCCAGCTTATACATGTGGCTCCGCAGTCTGCAGTGACCCGTATAGAGCCCTGTCAGAATCCTGAGGGCATTCTTTCCTTGTTGGATTAACTTTTGGAACCTTTTGAGGTTGTGGTTCACTATTAATACTTTAGCTTGTCTCATTCCTTTGGTGTTTACCCAGGAGGCTGTTCTAAGCGTATTCTCGTCCATTCTTAGGAGTCCTTTTATTGTGTGTTGGCCTATACCGCAATAGGGCTCTGGCCCTACCATTGCGGTGGCTGCACCCTTGCGTGCCAGTTCGTCGGCCAATTCGTTTCCAGGGATGTTGTTGTGTCCCGGTATCCATCGTTGGGTCAGGTTGTTTCTGCTGCCTAGTTGGTCTAGTTTGTTCTTTGTCTCTAAGACTAGCTTAGAGGTGAACTTATTACTACTGAGCGCTTTAAGCGCTGCTTGGCTATCGGAGAGGATAGCTATTTCTCTATTATGGTAGTGCTTTTCCATATTACGGTCTGCGCAACGGGAGATGGCACATACTTCAGCTTGAAATATGCTTGTGAGTTCTCCCATTGGTTCAGATATTTTCGTTCCTGGTCCCGCTACCCCAAGTCCGGTTCCTTGGGGCGTCAGGGACCCGTCTGTATACCACATAATTGTGTGTGGTTTCATTTTATATGTTTCTTCTAGTGTTTGGTGTACAGTAAAGTTCCTGTCAAAGTGATACTCGGCCAAAATTTCGTCTCTGGGTTGGAGGATTAAAGGGATTTCCCTTTCCAGCTTTTCATAGTCTCTGAGGCTTACTATGTGGTTTCTACCCACTCCCTCTGCTGTTAATCTAAGCAGTGTTGCTTTTTTCTTCAGGCAGATGGTATGGTGGAGCGGTGTTAGCTCCATCAGAACCTTGATTGCCGCTGTCGGACAGGTACGCATGGCTCCAGTCATGCATATACATGCCAGCCTTTGCAGTTTTTGCAACTGCGTCCTAACTGTGAGGAGGTTTGCTCTATCTCCCCACACAACAGCTCCATAAGTGAGCATCGGTCTCACAACCATGAGGTATAGCCATCGGAGTATGTGTGGTGCCATGTCCCACGATTTTCCGGCTATGCTCCTGCATGTAAATAGTGCTCTAGTGCACTTGCTGAGTGTATTATCTAAGTGCTTGTCAAATCTCAGCCTGTTGTCAAAGACAACTCCGAGGTATTTGACTTCTTTTTCTGGTGTAATGAGGCAGCCGGATAGGCGTATTGGCCTCATTCTGCTTAGCTTGTATTTTCTAGTGAACGGTACTATGATGGTTTTTGCAGGGTTTAGGTTGAGCCCAACCTCCTTGCACCAGTCAGACGTCACTTTCAGTCCCCTCTGGACTATGTCACATAAGGTTTCTTCATACTTTCCTCTCGCAAGGATGACAATGTCATCAGCGTATCCTTGGCATGTTATGCCCAGGGAGGCAAGTTTCTCTAGGAGCTCATCCACTAGTAGACTCCACAACAGTGGGGAGAGAACTCCCCCTGAGGGCACCCTCTAGTTGTGGTTACTGTGATGGTTTCTTCGTCTGCCACTGCAAAGGCTTCTCTGCATCGTAGAAGTGAATCTACCCATCGGCCTACTGTGGAGTTTACTCCTCTTCTGATTAGAGCATTCTTGACAGCACTATGGGATGTGTTGTCGAATGCTCCCTCAATGTCTAGGAAGGCGCATAGAGCCACTTCCTTGTCTTCTATTGTTTTTTCGAGCATCTTCCTGAGTTGATACAATGCCGTGTCGGTTGAACGGCCTGTTCTGTATGCGTGCTGTGTTGGTTGGAGAGGTGCCTCCTTCAGCAGCGTGCTTCTTATGCTGTTGTCCACTAGCTTTTCGATCGTTTTCAGTAAAAACTATGTCAAGCTAATGGGTCTAAATGACTTGGGGTTAGTTATATCCTTCTTCCCTGCCTTGGGGATGAAGACTACCCTTGCTCTGCGCCAGGCACGTGGGATGTACCCAATTGCCCAGACTGCAGGTGATGACCTTCCTGAGGGTGGGTAGGAGTATTTCCTTTCCTTCCTGCAGGAATGCTGGATAGATGCTATCCGGTCCAGGAGATTTGAAGGCTTGGAATGTTCCAATTGCCCATTCAAGTCTGCCTGCGGACACAATTTTCTTGGCTTCTGCCCAGTCGGAGCTACGAGGGTGGTAGTAGTGCTCTTGGTCGACGCATTCTTCCACGGAAATGCTTCCCGGGAAGTGGGTGTCTAGCAAGAGACGTACTCTATCTTCGCTACTAACTGTATAGGCATTATCCTTTTTGAGCGAGATGTTACCATCCGGGCTTTTCTTGGCCAGGACTCTATGTAATCTCGCTCCTTCCTTTGTGTCTTCTATAGACTCGCAGAATTTCCTGTAATTCTTTCTTTTGGCTTTCCTAATCTCACTATTGTATAGCGTCAGGGCTTGCTTGTATTTATTCCAGTCCTGATTCTTTTTGGCTTCATTAAAAAGAATTCGGGTCTTCTTCCTGAGTTTCTCCAAGGTAGAATTCCACCAAGGAGCATCACTTTCTTTTCTCGATTTGCTTAGAGGAAAGTTCTCCTCGTACGCATCGATTATGCTTTTATTTAGTTCGTCGACTAAAATTTCTAGTTCTAGGGGGTGTTTCGGTAACCGAATCCTAGGCATATTGTTTCCTAGCGTGGAATAGAAGCCTCCCCAATTTGTTTTGCGGGGGTTCCTGGTAGGTATATTCTGCTGCGTGCTCGCTTCTAATCTAAATTGGATCATTCTATGGTCTGACATAGATTCCTCTAGTGAGACCTGCCAATCCTTTACGAAAGGTTTAATTGACTTGCTGCAGACGGTGAGGTAAAGGACTTCCTCCCTTACCCGAGTTACAAAAGTTGGGACAGATCCTACATTACATATTTCCAAGTCGAGCCTGGATATAAATTCTAGTAGGCACTCACCTCGGTCGTTTACATCGGAGCTTTCCCAAGCGACGTGGTGGGCGTTTGCGTCACATCCGACAACAAGCGGCAGGCTTTTGCTCCTGCAGTATTCTGCCAGGGCCAACACCTCTTGGGGGGGACACATACCGTCTCCAGCGAAGTAAGCAGAGGCTATGACCATGGTCTTTCCTTGCTTTGCTTCGGTGGTCGCTATCGCGACGCAGTCCCTGGAGAGAAATTCTGAAAGGATAGTATATTTAATATTCTTCCTTATCATTATGCAGACTCTGGGGAAGGCATGCCTTTGGTCCCAAATTACCTTGGATTCTCTCGTGTACAGGCCTCGTTGCACCATGGTTCCTGTATTAGAGCTAGTCCTAGGTGTTGTCGGGTGAACGTTCTAGCTAGGACGGCCGAGGCCGCCCTCGCATGATGAACGTTCACCTGGACTAGCTTGGTGCTGTTGATGACTGAGGGGGGAGTCATCATTGCGCTGTATTTGCGCTATCTGGCGGAGAGATATAACTACCCTCAACGCCTCCGGACACCAATGTGGTGTCGGCTTCTTCGTCCTCATGGACTGCAAGCTCTGAGGCGAGCTCTTGTGAGGACATGGGTACCTCCGCATCCTCCGCTAACTCCATGTCCTCTACGGGGGATTCCTCGTCCTCAGCTACGTCCTCAGCTACGTCCTCCTTGTCTGTGAGGTGCTCCTCACGTGGAGGCTCGCTACTTTCCGCTTCTGCGGGGCGTTCTACCTCCATCTCTTGCTGATGAGTCTGACCAGCCAACTTCGCGGTCTTCTTGAGACCATGTACGGGGATATTCCCGTACCTGAAGTCTAGCTGGCGACCCATCGAGACGATGGCCTGCATCGAGACTTCGTCGATGCCAATGACCATGAGGGCTCCGCCCCCTTGGTTCTTCCGTGAAATGACCCGCCATGTGTCAGTCACGATATTGTTCTGGTTCCTTAGCATTGTAAGAACCCATTCATCCGTTTTCGCGGCACTCCTTGGGAGGAAGACGGTGATGTAGTGGGGCGAGGGGATATCCTCTCCCATTTTACCGAGAAGGGGTATTCCCTTCCATTCAGTCAACCTTGACACGTTGCTCATCAGCCACTCTGCGGTCGTCTCATTCTTGCAGTCAATGATGAGATGACCGGGCCGGAAATAAATTCCGGCAAAGCCGATGGGCGTATCCCAACATGCCAGGAAGACTTCCTCTAGTATCGCCTCCTCGAGTGCAGATAGCTCCTCTTGATTGAGGTTGACCTGAGGATATTCCTCAGGTACTACTGCTACCCTCACCTTTTTTGCAACGTCTGCATACGTTGCTTGGGGTGGAATGGGCACTGAGGGAGGAGTTTCTGCCCTCTCTTCATTGGGCGTGCTGGTCCCACCGTTTGCGTCTTCCTCGTGGGCTACTGCCTTTGGAGGGGTGCTAGCCGTAGCGTCTTTCGACGTCCCGGTTGTGCACTGACGCTTAGGCGTAGCAGCTGGCGGCGTAATATCCGCACTGCTTCTTTTTGGGGCAGGGGTCTGTGGTTGCACCCCTGTTGCCCCAGTTCGTGGCTCCTTTGCCATCCGGAGGGCTTCCTCCGGTGTGTGGCCATGCTTGAGGTACCTCAAATACCACTTGGTTCGGGAGCCACAGAGGCCTCGACGATTTGGGTCGTCAATACCTCCTGGCTGTCCTCTTGCAGGGAAGGAGTCCTGCCTGGAACGTTTATCCCCGTTGGGAGGTGGCCTTTGTCCTGCATAAGAGGTGGGGCGTGTTCCCGTTGGGGGGAGGGAATGGTCCCTCTTCGTTCCCATATTCTTCCTTACCGCAGGAGCTCGGTAAGGACCCCTTGGTAGGGATTTGCGCACTGGTGCGCATCTCTCCTCTCTCACGAGGCTAGGACGCTCCCGGTCCATCTGCCTCTCTTCAAATTGTCTTTCGACAGCGGTTGCAGACATATCCTGCTGAAATTTTATATTGTTATTACTTTTCTTCTTGCTTGAAGTTCCGTTTCTTGGGCTACCATACGGTCGACCACCGGCCAAGGCCCACCAGTGGCAAGGCTAATTGGAACAGGCGGTCGCCACTTGCCTGAGCCCACCGTTCGAGACTGGACTATTTGTTACCCGGGCCTCCAGCCAGGCTGACTCTCGGCACGGTCCGAGTGACACCTTAGTCCGGCCCGGGGTGAGATGTGTGGGATGGGAGAGGGGTAGGTATTGTGTAGGAGTTGGGTGTGTGTGAGACTACTTATAGCAGGCGGCAACACAAGCGCCTCGTCGGTGCACTACGGCGTGACACCCGCTGGCTGTCCGGGACTGCTTATTTGTGGGATAAACCCACTTATTCGCAGTTAACCTCCATAAGAAGGCCTTTCGCTATCCGCAACCTGCGACCCGTCCGATGGCCCAACAGCTAGGCCCCCAGAAACCATCTCACAAATTCTTTGGGATTACGGAAACACAACAAATTTGTTTACAAATTTAATATTTTTTATTATTAGAGCGAAGCTCTTTTACGGACGTCAGACTGGGGGTGTAAATCTTGAAAAATTTTGTCTTTGTGACAGATTCTTTTGGGGTATGTCTTTTGACTTTTGTCTTTGAGTTTTGTCTTTGAATTTTGTGTTTGCAAAATCAGCAGCTCTTATCATTACAATAGTAGCGGGAGGGTTGTGTGTGGAGTGGAATAGTGGGACTGGAAGTGGTGGGGGAGGGGTGGGTATCTGGTGGGAATCAGGTGAAGATTGGGTGTGGATCTGGCGGGGATTTGGTGCAGATCTGGTCGGGATCAGGTGGTGATGAGGTGGAGATCAAGCGGTTATTTGGTAGGGGCCTGGTGGGTATCTGGTGGGGATTTGGTGGGGATTTGGTGGGGATGTTGTGTGGATCTAGTGGGGATCTGGTGGGCATCAAGTGGGGATCTGGTGGACATCGGGTGGGGATCTGGTGAAGATCTAGTGAAGATCTGGTGGGGATCTGGTGGGGATCTGGTGGGAATCTGGTGAGGATGAGATGGGGATCTGGTGGGTATGTGGGAAGTTGGGGTGGAAAGAGTGACTGCATTGAGGTCAAGTTGTGTATTCTGTGCTTACCAGTGACTTAACAGTGACTTAACAGTGACTTAACAGTGACTTAACACTGACTAAACAGTGACTTAACAGTGACACAAGAGTGACTTAACAGTGACTTAACAGTGACTTAACAGTGACTTAACAGTGACTTAACAGTGACTTAACAGTGACTTAACAGTGATTGAACAGTGAATTGACAGTGCAATGAATCGGCAGTGACCTAATTTCTTTTATATTATCGGGTGTGTTCCAGAAATCTCTAGAGGTTTTCGTATAAACGTTAGCATTTCATATTAAAGCTGTTTGAATTTATATTTATATGCTCAAATATGCCCGGCTACTAGATTAGATGATAAAAATTGAGCAATTTGAAATTGCCTGCTCAAAGCCAAGTAGATTTGATTCGTACGGTTTTCCTTTCATATAATCTAGTACGCTGTCTGATTCTTGGCACTTTGCAAATGAAGTAGTCAAAGTTTAGTTCGAAGTTCAATCGTTTATACGAAAATCTCTAGAGATTTCTAGAACACCCTTGTATATAACATTTATTTATACAGAATCCAAAAACTGTCTTTTTGCCATTACTTAAATCGGTTGTATCAGCGTGAAGAGCTTCGCTCGTACCGGGTGTACCATGACACGCACTCTTTTTTTTATTTGACATTTGAAGAAAAGCACATGCATAATTTTGGTGCAAAAAAAGCAAATTTGAAAATTCATTTAAAAAGAAACCATGGATGACCGCCAATTAATTTCTGCACGTGAATTCTTCATAATTCGCAACCCATCGAGGAAAAATAATTCCGGATTTTTGGAGAGGATGGACATTAGACCGGACTTTTCTCCATATGATTTTCAACATGTGACGATCTTTGCACAACATGGCTAAAAAAATTCTGTATATTTTATAGAAAACTAGCATAGACCGTCGCGCTTCGCTGCGCCTTCAACAGTATAGAACCCGTATCAGCCAACATCCCTCCCACTTCCCGTCCACTTACCATCCACGTCCCTTCCACTTACCACCTTCATCTCATGCACTTCCCGCCTACATCCCTTCCACATCCCACCCATATCCCTCCCACTTCCCGCCCACTTCTCGACCACATCCCATCTACATCCCAACCACATCCCTTCCACTTCCCGCCACTTACCACACACTTCACAGCCACGTACCACCCACTTTCCACCCACTTACCACCCACTTTCCACCCGCATCCCATTCACTTCCCAGTGGGCATTCCTGCGTTATTTCCAAAATCGGAAAATGAAAACACAAATGAATTCTCATTTTGACCTTACAAACCGAGTTTCAAGTCAATCGCATGAAAAATAGTTATTTCACTTGTAGAATTTTCCGGGCATTTTCACGCCTGGGGGCGGATTTGCCGATTTAAAAAAATTTCATTTTCCATTATTTCGTATTCTGTCCTTACAAACCGAGTTTCAAGCCAATCAGATGAAAAATAGTTTTCTTTCATGCAGAATTTTCCGGCAATTTTCCGACCGTCAGGTAAAATTTTCCAACTTCGGAAAATCTCATTTCAAATTATTTCGTATTTTATACTTAAAAACCGATTTTGAAGCCAAATTTTTTTATTTTTATGCAGAATTTTCCTGGAATTTTCCGACCGTCAGGTCAAATTTCCCAACATCGGAAAATCCCATTTCAAATTATTTCGTATTCTGTTCTTACAAACCGAGTTTCGAGACAATCGCATATAAAATAGTTTTTTGCCTGCAGAATTTTCCGGCCATTTTTCTCGTGGACGGATTTTCCAAAATCGGGAAAACACGTGTCGAATTATTTTGCGAACTGTGCTTAAAACCCAAGTTTCAAGTCAATCGGATGAAAAATAACATTTGTCCCATACAAAGTTTTCCGACGCTTTTCCGACTATTCCAAGTGGAATTTTCCAAACCCCCGTCTTAGTACGCACTTTCACCACTAACAGAAACTCCTGTCCAAAATTCAGCTTTCTATCTCCTACCGTTTACGCTGTGCGATGATTGCCAATCAGTCAGTCAGTCAGTGAATCAGGACACTCTCTTTTATATTTACAGAGATTTATCAAAAGTCCAAAATCAGATATATTGAGGTTTGATAGCCTCGACAAGGCTTTAAAAGTTCAAATTCCTCCATAATTTATCTTTGAATTGTCAATGTAGACAGAGACCTTTTACAAAAGTGTCGAACAAATAAATTAAATATTTTGTGTTAAACTATATGTTCAATGGTGTTGTGATAAGCACTCTGGAATTTGAATCCGGCGAACCGAGTTCAATTCTCGGTAGAACCTTAACATTAATTTTTTATAAATAACTAAATTTTTAGTAAACACTAGACTGGCCCTTAAAAATAGATTTCAAAGTAACGGGCGGAAAAGTTTGGCAGCGATCGGACTTCATTTAGTGGACACGCGCTCACCCTCAAAATAGAAAATTTGAAATGTATGGAAAATGAGGGAGATGAGTTTCAAATTTAATTGAGGACAGGCTTTATTGACTCAGCTCGTCATGCTGGTCAAGAATATACATATATGTATACTTTATGCGGTCGGAGATGATGCCTTCTAAGCGTCGCAAACCTGTAGCTCTTACCGTCTTTGACAGACAGACCGCTCGTCATGTGGATAGAAGGACATGACTATTTCGACTCGGCTCTTAGTGCTGATGAAGAATATATATTCTTTCTGGCGTTTGCCTTTGGCACCGAAGACCCTTGAAGACCCTTACAGCCCACAGTTAACATTTAGAGTTGGCTTAAGTGGGAGAACACATCTGCAGACTCTACAAAATGCACCAGTCAGAGTTAGATACTCTTGTACATGAAATTAAAATTTAAAATTATTTTGATGAAACCATAAGCGAGTTAGTGTCGCATATCACAGTCAAAAATTGATCCATGCAAGCGATTCACCTTTCTCATATTTATTGGCCCAAAAATTGTGAAACATGAAAATTTATATTTATATAAGAATTTAAAAATATTTTTTGAATCTGGCGCCAAAGAAAACAGAACATACTTGTAGGGGGCACCTATGTTAAGGTTGTCAAAAAATATGTTGGCAGACTAAAAAAAATACTAGATTGTCGAGGTGTACTTAAAAATGCGCGCATAACTTCGTCAAACGGTATCCAAATTCATTGGGACAACAACCGTTCAACGGAGAATTAAATGGGCTTTTATAATAAATTTTAAGAAAAAATCGCATAGAATAAAATAGTAAAACCAGTGATGGTCAAAGTACAAATTTCTAAAAAAAAAGGAAAATGCCAGATCTGTAAGCCGCATTTCTCAGCCATCGCGTTAAATTAGTCAAACCATTGATAAAAATGTATTAGATTCCTCTCGTCACTACCGGAATTGATAAGGATATGAACAATCGGACGGTCCATTCGCGAGTTATATCTATTTAAGTGAGGTACAAAAGCAAAAAGCGGTTTTTGGACCATAACTTCAGATTTTGGGGGTGTTAGGAGAAAACCAAGTATGAGGAAATGCTATACTCGACCTGCTCTACAGCGTGTGCTAGGTCATTTCGAAAGTATATTTTCGCTGTAACACTGTGTAATTATCAATTTGGTGACGTCCGATTGTGTTGCTGAATCAATTATACCACATGTTGATAGAGTTTTTTTTACAATTTTCACAAAATTTTTGTCTGCCTACTATTACGTTTCTAGCAGCTCAAAAACAAAATTAATGGTAATTTGGAACTTTTAAAGCCTTCTCGAGGCCATCAAACTTCAATATATCTAATTTTGGATTTTTGATAAGTTTTTATAAAATATACCGAATTTTTTGAGCCATGTTGTGCAAAGAACTAGACAAAAAATTACTTTTCAAATAAGGTAAGCTGTGTTGCAGCTGTGGATTTCAATCATGATGATTTCGTAAAACAAAATAGGGAGACTAAAAATTCTTGGCACTGTTTTAGTTGTATGATGAATGGCAGGAACTTGTATTATAGTTTATAGTCAATAGTTTTCGCAGTGAATACGTGGCTTTAGAGTAAATGCGACAATTATTTTATACAACTAATACAAATTTTATTAACCTCTTATTGTTTTAGATGACACAATTGGATCGGCCAGCTTACTGTTTTTTTCCGGACCAGTTGGATTACTGTTCCTCATAAATCTGGCTCTATTTGTTCTTACTTTGAAATACTGCAACAAAGTCAAAAGGGAAATATATAGAATGCAAAGCTCAAACTGTGACAAACCTATACTCAGAAGTCGATTTTTTATTGACAAAACTCGATTTGTCATGAATGCTAAGTTATGCTTCGTTATGGGAATTACATGGCTTTTGGAAATCGCCAGTATCCTGTTTTATGATCACAAGAAAACATTTTTTTGGTCAATCAGCGATTCGTTCAACGTCCTTTTGGGAGTATTTGTTTTCTTTATTTTTGTATTTAAGCGACGAATATGGCTGGAAGTTTTACAAAAATTAGGTAAGTACTATACCAACCTCCCATATTCAACAAATAAGACCTTTGCAGTAGCGGTACTAGTAAGAGTAGCCCGACTACCCTGTACAATTGACAAATTTGTTTCGTGAATAACTTTGGTGTTTTTGCTCCGATCTCATTGTGCTTTTCAGAATAGGTAGATTTAAGGTCTAAGATAATATATACTAAGTGACGTTGTTGTAACTTTAAAATTGTGTCTCTGACAGTTTTTTGCGGTTTAAGGGGGGAAGAATCGAAATTTTGCAAATCTGAATCAAACTTAATCTGCGTACGGTATACACCATATGTACATTTGTATCTCTTTCTTGGTAATTGTCTATTATATGTCCTTCCTCTCCAAAAATTCCGGAATTATTTTTCCTCGAGACCGCGAATTATAATGAATTTACATGCAGAAGTAAATTGGCGGTCATAAATGGTTTCTTTTTAAATTAATTTTGAAATTTGATTTTTTTTGCACCAAAATTATGCATGTGCTTTTCTTCAAATTGTTAGTTAGAGAATGTCTCTGCACCGTGGAATGATCTGTTAAGGGAAAAATAGAAAACTCGGACCGCCGTGCGTGTGTTCGCTTGATGCATTTATTTGTGACTGATCAGTTCTCTTTGTATACATTCATTAGTGATGACAAGGTACTATTACTTCATGCGTGCATTGCCAGAGATGTGCAGTATTTTCAACACCCTTTCTCAATGCGAGCTTGTTTACAAGTTTTCTCAATTCATATTTAACATTTTAGTAAACTTCTCATGTTTAATTTTAGGAAGACGCTTGGTATCAGCTATCATTTTAGTTGTACTAGCATACTTTAACAAAACATGATTTTCTTTTCCAACTTGTCTTACAAAATTATATCGAATATCAATATGTTTCGTCCTCGAATAATGCACGGGAATCTTTGCAATCTCCTGTGCACTCAGGTTATCGCCATACAGGGTAGTTGGGTCACCTTCGTCACCACAGCCAATTTCAGTTATAAGCCGCCGCATAACCATTGCCTCTTTACACGCTGATGAAAGAGCCATGTTCTCCGCCTCGGTACTGCTGAGTGCCACACTTCGCTGTTTCTCCGATCGCCAGAATATTGGTCCTCCTGCCAAGAAAAAAACATAGCCCGTATAGGACTTCCGGTCGATTCTCCGCATCCACCTGTAAACGGTTGACCACACGCCTTGTAGTGTATCTTGAAGTTCACAGTTTTTATACTCTGTACCGAAGGTACATAGAGTATATTAAGTTTGTGCAAAAGTATGTAACAGGGAGAAGGAATCATTTCCGACCCTATAAAGTATATATATTCTTGATCAGCATCAACAGCCGAGTCGATATAGCCATGTCCGTCTGTCCGTCTGTCTGTCCGTCTGTCTGTCCGTCCGTATGAACAAACAGATCTCAGAGATGGTAAGAGATAGAGGTTTGACATGTATGGGACAAATGCTTCTTATACTTGCAGTCAGATCAAGTTTATTTTCAATTTTTGCCACGCCCCCTCCCGCCCCCACAATTTTGAAAAAACGTCATATCTCCCACAGTTTTGTAGATAGATGATTTGTACCTTCTAGAGATAGTTAGTCATTAGGAATATGTATCGATTTGCCAAAAAAATGATAAAGATCGGACGAGCGGTTCTCAAGTTATGAGCAAATAAGTGAATCTGAATCACTCCCGGCCACCCCCGCCACCCACCACCCACCCTTTCACAACCAACGCCGCACAATCTTAGAGAGAGAGAGAGAGAGAGAGAGAGGGAGAGAGAGAGAGAGAGGGAGAGGGAGAGAGAGAGAGAAGAGAGAGAGGTACAGAGTATATTATAGTCGGGCTTGACCGACTTTCTCACTTGTTTTATTTTATTTATTTATTTGGTTAACAATGATCTGCTAACTTAAAACAATTGATAATGGTAATACAAAGTTGTTTAGAGTAATAGGTTTAGAGGTTAGATACTTCAAGGTGTTCATAAATTTCACTTAAAATAACATTAAATGATTTTTCAAACGAAAAAATAAATGAAAAGGAATTATAATTAAAGCATAAGACACGAAAAGGTTCATGAAGGGCATAGTTGCACCTGCAGAGTGTCAAACGTAGTGGCCGGAATGTACGGGTGAACCTTGAGGGTACTGTAAAGTCTATAGAAGTAAGAAGCGATTGAGAATCTACCAATCCGAGAAGAAATTTGTGGACAAATAGGACACCATTGCATATTCTGCGGTGATGCATAGATTGAAGATCGATTAATTTTGACCTCGATCGGTACGGCGGTAAATGCCTATTGGGGTCCCAATGCAGATAGCGAACAGCGAAAATTAGAAATTGTTTCTGGACAGATTCGATTAGCGATTGCTGCTCTTTGTACTGAGCAGTATTCCAAAATAGGGCATTCTAAAGATATGTACAATGATTTAGTTGTGTAAGGGTCATCAAACTCTTTAGACCAACGCTTAATAAATGCCAGAACACCTTTGGCTTTATTTACAGTAGCTGCGATATGGCTGTGGAAACACAATTTCTGGTATACCAAGATCGATTACATGTGAAATACCCCAGCGGCGCACAGCTAAATGAGGCGAGCCCACAGCATGCATTACAACAGCCCACAAGTTTAAAACACTAGCGCTACTATTTGTATACCGAGTTGTCATACGAGGTTTTTTAAGTCTTCGAAACTTCGTTTGTCGAAAAATCGAACTGCTTGTTCGTTTTTTGGTTTTCTCTAGGCATTCACACACAAATATATATGTGTGCATGTGTGTAGTTGATTTCTGACGTGTGGCGTGTGCGTGCATCTCCGCATCAGCGAAAAACAACTAATTTTAAATAGCTTTTAGTCGATTTGTTTAATTTTCTTGTATATTTGTATGGCTGATAAATTGTTGAAATATTCCTTTAATAAATAATTTAACTTAACATACCGCACATGGAGCTGTACTTCAATAGCATTACCACTCTATATACCTTTTAGTTCAAAGTACATTACGTCGTAAAGTACCTGCATTACAACAGCGCATACTATGTGTATCGTTTAGTGGGCGGCCCATCCACACAGTCCATTACATTTCCTAGATTGTTAGGTGCAGTTGTAATGGAGCTTCGAAAAGCGTTCGGCTATCGCCCACTTGTCGATTACAAAGTAATGGGGATTCGAAAGCTAGCAGTCCACAAAGCGGCCATGCTAATTTAAATGTATACGGGGTTGTAATCGATGCTGTGCGACACACAGCCTTCGAAGTATTTAAGAGGTGCTCGATTACTTAAAGTGCATTTGCGCCGCTGGGACGGTCTAGGATATGATTTCCTATAGAATAGGATACAACGTCAGGTGAGCTGCGGGAAAAAATCATCATTTGGCATTTAGAATGGTTCAAGAAAAGAAGATTATTTGAACACCACTTCTCCAATTCATTAAGGTCTAGTTGAAGGCGCGTGTGCAAGACCCAATCAGCGTATGGTAGACAGATTTTAACGTCATCTGCAGTTGAATACGATATGACTTGTGGGACGTCATTTACAAAAAGGACAAAAAGCAACGGGCCAGGTGACTACCCTGTGGGACACCTGACGTCACTTTGAGAACTGTTGAAAATACATTGTTAAATAATACCCTTTGTGTACGATTTGATAAATAAGACGAGATCCAGTTCAATAAGTTTGGTGGAAAACCCAAAAGTGACAATTTGTGTAGAAGAAGAGCATGATTAACTGAATCAAAGGCCTTGCTAAAATCAGTAAAGACGACATCAGTTTGTGACCGGCACTGAAAACTGCGATTTATCAGTGATGAGAACTCAAGAGATTTGTCATCGTCGATCGACGTTGTACAAAACCATGCTGAGAAGCAGATATATGGTTGTTACATAGGTGCTGCAGTTGGAAGGTGATCAACTGCTCAAGCAGTTTTGGGATAGCAGAAAGCTTTGCAATGCCACGATAATTCTCGACACTCATACGAGACCCTTTTTTATGAAGTGGAATAATATATGATTCATTCCAAATCTGGGGGAGGTAATGGGTGAGCACAAAGCTCTTGCACAGTACCTCATAATACAACTTGGGACATTGTCAGGACCAGCAGAGAAAGAGATGTCAATCGTGGACAAACTTTGCAAAACGTCACATTCATTAAAATAGGAAAGAAAAATATTATTCGCTTGAGGTAGAGAGTAAGTATATGGAGAAGAAGAACAGTTGTAGGATTGTGCTGAGTAAGTCGTTTGAAAGAAGGTGGCAAACAGATTAGCAATATTAAGATCGGAAGATTCAGTCTTATTCTGATAGTGAAGGGACGGAGGAAATCCATTTGACTTGCGTTTAGAGTTAACGAATGTGTAGAATTGTTTTGGATCATTACGAAAATTGATCCTGCATTGTGAGAGGTAATCAGCATAGCATTGGGTGTTGACGGTAAGAAATTCAGAACGAGCTGAGTAGTAAAGCGCAAAGTCTATTGACGAACCTGTTTTCTTATATTTTTTGAAAAGTCAAGATTTCTTGTTGTTTAGGTACGACAAGTGCGGTGTGAACCAAGGAGGCTTAGATGAGGGTGTCACCCTAACCTCAGGAACGTGTGTATCGAAGGCCAAGTAAAGGGTTTGGTAAAATGCTTCGACTGCAGACTTAATGTCGGTGAATAAATGTTAGAATGACCAGTCAACTGAAGAAAGATGTAGATTTAGTTCGTGAAAATTAGTCTTACGAAAACACTTCACACGTCTTGATGCTAATGAATTGTCAATTTTCTCGGGGATAATAGTCTCCACAGAGATCGAGATGGATGGATGGTAGCAATCTTCAGGCAGGGATACTGGGTTAGCTCTGGCTACCGCTGCAAGGAAAGCATCACTAACAAAGATCAGATCAAGCAGCCTTCCACGGTTATTTTAAACTGAATTAATTTGAGCTAGAGAGATTTCGGTTAAGCCATCAATAAATTCATGTTCGGTATCAGGTAGTAAAAGGTTAGAGTCATCGCAAGGCAGCCATGATAAATGGGAATGGTTAAATTTCCCAAGCACTATAATTTGATCGGAGTGTCCAAATGCAGACATCACGAGATGAATTGCCGAAAGATGGAACAAATAGGTATTTAAATCAGATCTTGGAGGAATATAAGAACAAGTCAAGAATATGTTTGCTTTACCAGTGCAGACTTTGACCGCAATAAACTCGATGTCATGAGTATTGTCAAACGGAAACAACTCAGGTGAGAAATCATTTTTTATTGCAATAAGAACACCGCCAGCAAACGATGGTCGGTCCCTTCTGTTACACGCCCCTTTAGTTATTAAAATGAGCATGTGCTTGATGGAGTTTGTCAGGATTAAGGCGGGCGGGCAGAGCGGCTTACGGTACCAATCAAGTAGACGAGACGATCGTAGTTTATACTAATTTTATACAATGAATAATGTGCGCTTCAAATACATAAAGATAATTAATAAGAGTAATTTAACATAACGTTTGCCGATGACGTCCGGCCGTTTCCAACGCGACCAACCAACTGAGTAGCAGTTTCAATATGGCGCTCGTATGCAGATTGAGTTCGATGCAACCTGCTTGGCTTACTGCGAAAAATCGAGTGACACTTCTGTAGGTAGTGTAGTTGTGTACGAAAATTTCATAATCAGAAACGGAAGAATTTAGCCAGGTTTCAGTTAAAATAATTGCATTGGCGTCGAATGAGGCACTATTAGTGTGAAGTCGTCTAAGTTTACCTAATCAGGGCTGCAAACCTCCTAAAAATCGCAAGAGGTTCACTCCGGGTTTCGAACCCGCGAAACATTTTGGGTTCGGGTTCACGGAGCGGGATCAGAAGGTCGCTGAACCAAGGTTCAGGTTCGAACCGGGGTTCAAGAATAATTTTGTTTTATCGCTAGTTCGGACAACATCAAATTAATTTCCAAAAATTTTAAAATTTTAAGGGCACGCGCACACGTGCGAATGAATGATGAACTGACTGCAGAACTTAAGGCTGATCTTGACATAACATCGCAGTTGTAAGCGCAATGATGGTTTTTCAAAGCTTTAATACATTCATATTTTGAAGCAATTTTTAAATACCCAGAAGAGAATCGATGAAGTCGTTTACCGATTTGATGTTTGTCACTTTTCCATTATTTTCTTGCTTCTTAGAAAGATTTAAGTTCATCAAAAGATGAATATGGTGAATGCTTCATGCTTTTACTTATTTATTAGTTCCTATTGAACATCAACACGTTTATAACCTTGAATCCTAAGTTTCAGTTGTTGAAATTGGGATTGAATTTACAATGTGAGAACGTTTTTCTAAGCACTATATAATGTGTACGAATATTTAAACTTACAAAAACCTATATACAATAAGTTCATTTACGTGAATTCGAAATTTATATATTTTCGACTTTATTTTTTACTCCGGTTCGGGTTCAGGCTCGGCTAGAAAAAATTATTCTTCTCCGGTTCAGGTTCGGTTCGGGCTTTCCAAAAATGACGGAGTCTCCGACTCCGGAGAGTTTCAACTCCGAACCGGTTTTCAGCCGTGTACCTAATAGACTGCAGACATTTTGGTAGTGAATGGAAAAGATACAGCTTAGTTTTTTGAGTTATTTGAATTTGCAGGATTGGGGCTCTGGGGTAATTCATCACTTCTAAATTCATGTACAACAGTATACTCCGGCCAGAGTGCAGGTTCAAGTGCCCTAGAAAGAAGTGTTTCAGGAAGGAAAATTTTAAATGTAGAAATTTTACGTGCATAATTAAATTTATATTTCAACACCGAGATATCTGCAGGGTCGGCTTGAAGATTCAGAAGAAGATGGTTTTTGACATCATCTACTGACGGGAGACGAAAATAGCTTTTCGAGGAACAACTGCCCTACGTAGCAATCCAGAGGATCGCGATGGAGGTGCCACGGCCATCAGAGGTCTCAGAACGGCGTTAGAGGTACTTGCAGGGGCAGCAGTATTGTTATTGTTTTTATTATTATTATTACTGGCTCCATTGGCGACAACAAAATTAGAAGCACCAGCAGCATCATTGGTCGCAGCACATGAAACAGAGACGATTTACGCAGCAGCCAGGGTGCCAGCATCAGAAGCGCCAATACAAGAAGCAGCAAAAGTAGGGGGAACCGGAGAATCAGCAAAGGCAACATCCGCAGGAGCGTCGCATTGTTCGGTACAAGTAATATCCATTGGCAGAGTGCCAACGGCAGTAGGTGTATGAAAGGTTGCAGTATCTTGCACCGGTAGTGATAAGGTATTATGATGTGGAGTAATCAGCGATTCAGGTGGAGCCCGACTAGCGGGTGAAGCTCCCAGTTGGACCGGAAACAAATTGTTGTTAGGAATTTTTCTTTTCGGAGATTCGCTCAACAGTTTTAGGCCAAGAAACTGCGATTCCAGAGTGAGAAATGGCTCATTTAGGGTAGAGAATTTCTTCCGAACCTCCAAGAATCCAGTCCTAGTTTGCCTCATAAAAGTCCGCATTTCGCCTTCAATGTCACGGCATGCCAGACATGACCAGGTTAATACAATCCTTTTGGAAATGAGATCATTTAACCGGCCATTGTACCCAGCACCGGCGCATTTTATGTGAGAGCAGCTATCTCATAGCCAACAGATAAGGTTCGAATCTCCACTAATCGTACCACCAAATTCACATTTGCTAGCAGTGCAAGCGAGACTCATTATGTGCAGGCAGAACAAAACAAATTCAACAGAATCCAAATAAGTATAAGAGCTGGAGCCAAAACAAGAGCAGCAGGTTACACAAACGGAGAGCACAATGATTTGGCGTTCGGCTAACTTCAGTGAGAGCGATACAGCTAGAGCAGATACAGCAAACTTCACCCTTGCTTGCGAGGGAGTAAGACGCTCAGTAAATAAGCGATCCAACGGTAAAACGCGCGAGAGCGGTGGACACAAGAGAGAGAGATGCTAGAAATGAAGAGATTGCAGTACAAATATGTAAACAAGCAACAACACTTGATATGCTTATGTTTATTTTAATCAATGTTCAAAGTCACTGTTTTGAAATTTAGTTGTTGTTATGAAAGGCGTTCATTAACTGGATAGAAAATCCAAATACAAGTCAATTGTTCTCAGTATAACACAACAACCAAAAAGAAAGTGCAGGAGCGAGATTAAAACAGGACCGACTTGATCAACAGATGACAGATAATCTGTTGCCAGGTATCTTAGGACGTGCTTTGCGAATCTTGGTTCCGCTGAGCCAACTTTGCAACCGAATGCAAAATGTCGGATCTAGTGGTGAGTGCGAGCCACATTAGCCCACCAATCATGGATTGATATGACGCAGGATCAACCTTTTGACACTGCTCACAGTTACATACTACTTCGTACCCCGCATCCAGTGGTGTATATGCCGACCGACAGTTCTCCATGCCATGTACACGCAACAACTCTTTGATGTACAGAGAATGGCCCAAGGTGATTGCTCCAAGCTCACCTTCACGTTGCACCTCCATGCCCAAAAACAGATCATCGGCCTCTACACAAACAACAACAAGAGGCGCTCCCGTTCCCAGTCAGATAAGCGCGGACGTAATTCTACAACACCAACAGCGGAGCAAGAACAGTCGATGTGCTGGTACCATGCGAAGTTTGGAAATAATGCTCGTAAGTGTCGCGAGCATTGCACATTTGCTTCCAAACAAACAAAAAACTAGCCGTGTCTTTAAATCTCGCGGGCAAATCTGAGGACGCTAACAATATCATCGCCCGCCTTATGATTAACGACCAGCAGTCTTAAACCAAATTTTTAATTGACACTGGAGCAGACATATATGTCTTGCCCGAATACAAAAATGCCAAAAATGCACTCAACTTACCACTATTATTTGCAGCCAATGAATCGACCATACAAACATATGGGGAAAAACGCAAGTGAACTGTGCTATTATCGGCTCCGACTATATCCAACATTTTGATCTACTGGTTGACACCAAACGCAAGCAACTCATCGATCGAGCAACACTTCTATCAGTAAAGTGTTGCCCTGCACAGCATAACATCTTGCAAATCACAGCGTACAACACAAGCAGTCAATACCCAAAGCTGCTTCATGAGCACAGAGATTTGGCAACGATTAATTCTAGCAAACAATTGAGTCTTTCAAAGGTAACGCACCACATTGTTACGAACGGGCCACCCACACATGCACGCGCTCGCCGTTTGTCAGGTGAAAAATTACATGCAGCAAAAAAGAGTTCGAATATCTTATGTCAAAAGGTATTTGTCGACCTTCCAAAATCAACTGGTCCAGCCCTCTCCATATGGTCAAAAAAAAGAATAGCGAATGGCGACCATGCGTCAATTATCGCTCTTTTAACGAGATCACGATCCCCGATAGATATCCAATACCATACATACACGATGTCACGAGTATTCTGTATGGAAAAAAGATTTTTTCAAAAATAAATTTCAAATTATGACTTTCGGCCTGAGGAACGCAGCACAAACGTTCCAGCGCTATATAAATGACGTCATCAGCGGCCTTGACTTTGCATTTGCGTATATATATGATATCTTGATCGCTTCCACATCAGATGCTCAACATAATCAGCACTTGCGCATTGTTTTCGACCGCCTCCGTAAAGCTCAGCTAACTGTAAACATTGACAAATGTCAGTTCGGCACAAACGAATTTGTATTTCTTGGCCACAACGTTAGCTCAGGCGGGCTTAAGCCATCCGAAGAAAAAGTTACCGCTATTCGAAACTTCGACAAGCCGCATCTGGCTAAAGACTTAAAAAGTTCCTTGGTATGATAAACTTTTATCGTCCTTTTATACCAAAAGCTACATGCAACTACAGCAGACGTTACAACTTTTGGTACACGGGAACAAGAAAAACGATAAATCGATCATCGAGTGGTCTCCCGAAGCAGAACGTACTTTTGACGGTTGCAAGAACGATCTTGCCAATGCCACTTTGTTAAATTACATGGTACCCAATGCTCAATTGACGCTCACAACAGACGCATCGGATCATGCTATGGGTGCAGTACTTCATCAAATTGACTACGAGCAAGTCCAATCACTGGATTTTTTCTCAAAAAAAATTACGCCAACCCAACAAAAGTATTGCACTTACGACAGAGAGCTTACAGCCGTGTATCAAGCCATTTTGCACTTAAAGTACGCACTTGAGGGCAGAATTTTTGGATATTTACCGACCACAAGCCCCTTATCTTCGCCTTCAAGCAAAATGGCGAAAAAGCATCTCCACGTCGGGCCAGAAAATTAGATCTTATCAGCCAATTCAGCACATTCATCACCTGCCTGGTTCAGAGAACAAAACTGCTGATTTGCTTTCACGGATTAACGCAATTAAACTAGCACAATAAACTTCGAGGAAATGGCAGCCCAGCAAACGGAAGATGAAGAACTTCAGTCTCTTTTAAGGTCAGATCATCAACAGTCCATCGTACTATAGCAATTTACCATTCCTGGATCAAATAAGCAGTTGAACTGGGATTCACTGAACATCAAGATTCGCCCTTACGTCCCAAAATCGATGCGCACACTCGTTGTACAAAATCTGCATTCTCTGTGCCATCCAGAGATAAGGCCAACCAGAAAACTAGTAACCAGCCATTACGTCTGGCCATCCATGGAAAAAGTTGTAGCTTCCATTGTTCGCACCTGCATTCCCTGCCAGAAAGCCAGGGTTCAGCGCCATACAAAATCACCCTTGGGCCACTACGCAACAGTTGGCACACGTTTCGAGCATATAAACATAGACATAGTTGGCCCATTGCCCACCTCAAATGGATTTAAATACTGTTTGACCTGCATCGATCGTTTCACCAGATGGCCTGCCGCGATTCCTTTGGCCGACATAACCGCACAAACGGTAGCGAATGCTCTAGTTTTTATGTAATCCCATTTTATGGAATCCCATTACGAATAATAACGGATTTAGGACGACAATCTTTTTCTTCTTTATTTGCTGAGCTAGCTAACATGTTTGGAATCAAACATCTAAGAGCCACAGCTTACCACCCGCAGTCATACGGCATTATTGAGCGTTGGCACCGATCGCTAAAAACCGCCATCAAATGCTTCGACTAAATTAACTGGAGCACAGCTCTGCCGCTCATCCTCCTTGGTCTACGCACAACAGTTAAAAGAGACATCAATCTCAGCCCTGCAGGACTGGTATACGGAGCACCTTTGCGAGTACCAGGAGAGTTTTTCACACCACGTTGTTTCAAGCCCACCACTGAGTCTGAGTTCGGTAAGGGACTTCGAAACGCAATGGCTTAGTTGCCAATGTTAAAACCTATGCATCATCACGTTCAACAAAAATTTGTACAGCCAGCAAACTGCAGGTTTGTTTTTGTGAGAATCGATCGAGTCAAAGCGCCACTTGAACCTAGCTACGAAGGTCCATTTGAAGTGATAAACAAACATGATAAATATTTCACTTTGAAAATTCAACAAAAACACGCTACGATGCTACGCCTTCTTCAACTGCATGCATCAATACAAATCCCGAGATGATCTCAAACGAAGAAACGACCCCAGCAGCAGAACAACGCACCAGATCTGGAAGGCACATCCGATTCCCGTCCAAGTATCTAACCGTACTTGAACATTAGTGGCGGCTTACTATTTAATATAAATATCAAATTTCTAACAATCGCATAGCATTTAGTGTTGTAAGGAAGCATTGTATTATCGATATTAATAACTGAGATGGGTCCTCGTTACTGAGTCCTCGTTACTGAACCATTGCCAGAGTATATGAATACATTTCCTACCTTGACCGTGAGTGTGCTAAGGTAGGTGGCAGCTTCCTGGATGGCTACCACCTCTGATTGGTACACACTACAGTGGTCAGGAAGGCGGAACGATAAATTCAAATCTAGGTTGGGAGAGAAAACCAGTAGTGTAGATGTTAATGGCGCTAGCTCTGCTGTGGGTCAGGTTGTCCCAATCGTTTCGGCTTGGGATATAGACGTCGTAAAATTTGTCGAACGTTGTTTGTGGTGTACTGTAGTCTGTACTTACTGGTATACCCGTTTGTTCTTCGAGTATGGTAGCGTGTCTCGAATTGCTCCTGTTCCAGGTATCGGATTCTCGTAGTCTTAAGGCTGTTGTGGTAGCCATTAGCTTAGCTACGAGGTCTAGTGGTCTAGAAGGTGAAGAATAGTATTTAGCGCTTCCGTAGGTGTCGTTCGGAGAGCGCCGCTAGTACAAATTTCCGCACTTCTTTGTACTTTGGGCAGATTGTTTAGGGCTGATTGTTTCCCGAGTGCTGGCCATCATACTAGAGCTCCGTAGAGAAGTATGGGGGTATTACGGCTGTGTAAAGCCAATGAAAAAAGAGCAATGTTTGCCTTTTTTATACGTTCATTTATGTTGTCATTCCAGAGCAGCTTATCCAGAATGACACCCAAGTATTTGGCATTGTCAACAAATACAAGGCTTACTCCGTTGATTTTAGGAGGGATAAGATCAGGAATTTTGTACTTTCGGGTGAAAAGCACCAATTCCGTCTTAGCCGGGTTTACGCCCAAGCCATAGGATTTTGTCCACTGAGCAAGTCTTGTCAGTGCGGTCTGCATGAGTTCACACAGCGTTTGAGGAAACATTCCACATTTGAAGATGGCAATATTATCCACGTAAGCCACCACCTCCTGTCCCTCCGCCTCCATTTGTAACGGCTGAACGAAACGAAATGGAAATATACGGAACATTCGATTACTATATGTATGCATACATATGTGAGAGCGATCGAAGCTAACTTTTCGTCGTGGTTCTGATCATTTCCGTTTGCTATCAGACCAACAAGGTTAAAGTCTAATAAATCCACGTGTCTGAAGATATATTACCAACCCTTTTGTGACATCATAAAGCCCAGCTTAAATATTGCGAGAAATTTTATCTGTGTCTAATCAATTGACACAAGCGCACACGCAAAAGTTCTGCATACATATGTATGTATGAGTGCATTGAGTGACGCTCCAACTCAGACTCCCTGTCACATACTTATTTTCGAGACTCTGGATGAGATTAAGCCTTAAGTGACAACTGACTCTTTGAATATTGACCAGGTGAATATTATTATAATGATGCTTGCAACAAAAGACGATTTGAATGGATTAAAGCAGCAGCTGGGAGACGTTTCAAGAAAAATGGAGGATATCGTGAAGGAAAATGAGAGTCTGAAAGCAGAAATGGTGAGAATGAGAGCTGATAGAGAACAAGATAAAAAGGAGCTAAATCGACTTATTGACCAAAACAAGAGGAAAAATGTTATTGTTAAAGAAATGGACTCTGAAAGTAATGCGAAAGAGGCAATGAAGAAATTATGCGCAACGAAATAGTGCGTAAACGTAAATGTGAGCGGAGCGCGGAGACTTTTTGACCGAAATGAAAAAATGGGAATAGTGGCTGAGATGGAAACGCAGGAAATAGCTGACAGCGTGATTAGGAACGCCAATAAATTAAAAGGATCACGTGTCTACATTGAAAGAGATTTAAACGTGGAAAAACAAAAATTTAAAGCAATTCTACTCGCTCTGAAACGCCATCTTCAACCATTGGATGACTCCATTAATATAAGTGTTATAAATGGAAATATAAATATAGCTGGAAATTGGATATCTCTTAATAATAAACAACTACTTATATGCAATGGACAACTGGCAGAAACCTTGATTAGGCAGATTTATGGGAGTAAACTTGGCCAGATAGACCTATCGTATGCTAGCTTATTAAATAATTTAGAAACAAAAAACCAATAAAAACCAAGCAGTCTAATTTAGAATTTAGCGACATAGATGAGGGAACCCAATTTTCGGACGCTACTAAAAAGTTTTATATTCAGTATATCAATTAATGTTAGTCTATTATTGTAAAGTGAGTCCACCCAACTGCGTTGATAAGGACGAACGATCTGGTATTCGGCGACGAGCCGGGCAGCCAGGTGTAGTAGTCCGAGTCAGCACTTTGAGTGCACAAACTGCCGACTGACGGTTTTAAAACCATGTCGGTATTTATATAAAATGTTATGTTCCATGGGTCATAAGTCGTCAATTAACTCCCGATTTCGGCACGATGTTAGCCCGGCTTGGCTCGCCGTATGTGGTAGGGTCCTTTGTGAGGTTGACGTTACCGGAACAACAACAATACAAAAGAGATTCGTGCCAATTCGAAAGCGATACATAATAGAAGAAAGAATGGAGAGAAGAAGTCCGTCTGTGATAGAAGAAAAAGTCATTGCTGTCCACAAGCTGACCCCACAAGCATCTCAAACACTCTGATCCACATTCACAAAAAGTCACACGCATTCCTACACATACATACATCCATACACTCCCTTTCGCTCATATCCACATTCTCTCGATCACCCTCCCCTTTCACACCCATACATAGTCAACCTGCTTGATGATATGACAGCGTGGCCATGCCCACCCCATCTCATTTCGCCTTCACGAAGTGACCTTGGGCCATGTTTGGCCTAATAAAAATATTTCATGGCCCCCTTACACAGTCCTATTTCCGTCTAAAAGTCTGTGGAGGACAGCGGCCTCGGCATCCTGAAAAGATTCCTCCCCATTACCCTTACACACCAACCCCAATAAGTGCTACTTTAGCAAAACATAATTGGTTCAAACATATGTAAATTGAACAATTTCATTTTTATTCCCCTTAATTCCTAACATTTCTTTCATGATCTTAACTCTCGACTTGCTGAAGGCATACTAAATTTTAATAACTAAATATAAGTATATGTAATGCAAAAAAAAGGAAAATGGATTGGTTACATTTAGGTGTGGCATTTGTCCTTAACAAAAATTGCCCAAATAATCAGATCACACCATAAGCACTCGTAACAACAAGGAAATTAATCACTAAATGATTTGGCAACAGATATGCCTGACAGGCCACGATGCAGCGCATTCAAACGCAAGCTATCAGCTGTGCTGTGTTTGCCTCACCGCCCAAAAAGATCTTGGAATTGCACTCACCTGTCGATTGATGTTGGCGCCAGCATAGTCGACGAGCTGAAAGTTTGAACTAGGATTGGGGGAACGATTGCCAAGGGCATACATAGCCTGTTGGCATTAAATTAAATTGATCAAAAGGGGGTGGATATATTTCATTTTTCTTTTGGTTCGAGAAGATGTGGTTGAGGTGATTCTTGGGTGGTTGCTTCAAATTAATTTAAACAATTAAACAAATGTAAGCCATTTGGGCTGCCTAGCAAACGTACAAAAGGAACTCTCAAAAAATTGCCACCCAAGTGAGAGCACTAGTCTATTAATAGATTTGCTGCTGTGTTCCTACGCCTACAAGCCGGTCTTCGTTGCACCCGAATTCGTCAGCGCCGGTGCCGAGTCGCAGAGGCTGGCCTTGGCTCTCTGATTCTCCCACGCAGCCGTCGTCCGCTTTTCTTTTGCCCGTAAGGGGGGGTGGGGGGTGTTGAGGAAGGAAAAGGGAATCGGCCGGTGCTCGCTATTCAGCAAGGGAGATTGCCGGTCACTTCTAGACGGCTTCTGCTTTTGCGCGTTGGTCAAAATTTAGCAAAAGCAAAAAAACTAATGTTGTTGTCGCTGTTGTTGTTGGGCATGTAAATGTTGCTGCTGCTGCTGTATGCTGGCGCTTTGTCTTTGTTGTAAATGATTGTTTATTTTGTCTTGTGTTTATTGTAAATGATTGTTTAGTTTGTTTTTTTCCTTTTGTTTGTTTGGAAAGTCTTCTGGCTTAGACGGTTAATTATTCGTTTGACGTGTATTTGCGGCTTTAGTTGGTTGCTGCATAGATTGCACACACGAACTGGGCACCCACGAATGTTTAAAAAGATGGTTTTTTTATTTTTATGTTAAGACCAAGAAGAAAACTCGCCACTCCAAGGAATTTACAAATCTGTCGCGCCTTTTCGCATTGAAGTCGGAATCTTGACTAATTACTGACCGGTGGCCCGCAAGCAGCGGACCTCCGGTGCGATCTGCTTCGTGTCTCTCCAATTTTATGGTGCGAGGGTGGCTTATTCACTTTCTAGGCTCACGTAACAGGCTCGGACCCGTCGATGTCCTGCACATGGAACGTGTCCGCAAAAAAAACATATGGAGCCTGACTTGTCTGTTCCTGGTCCAGCACAAACACGTGTGACCTCGACCCACGACTTGATCTGAATACCCTCATGCTTTACTATGTGCGCTAGCCGGGATGCTGCCTTCTTCTATGCTATGAACAAATCCTTGGCGTGATATACGCCGATACTCTGGCCTGTATTGTTGCCCAACTCGTACAATGGGTTCCCCTTTTTCCGCAGTATTACACATCGGATTCGGTTAGGCCCCAGTTTCGCATTATATCCGTCGACCTTGCAGCTTTGCTTGAAATTTCGCCGATACAACACTTGACCCACCGAGAACTGTATTTCCTTACAAAGGGTATTGGTACCCACCTCATCCGTCTTGATTTCTCCTCCTCCCACAACATAACCTAGATACTTGGCCTGTCGGTAACAAAATTTGCTCTTTTCGACATTGATCGTCAGCTGTGCCGCAGCTAAACAACCGCTAACCTTTTTTAGCATCTCCAGGTGGTCTTCGAATGTTGCAGAGCATACTAGAAGATCATCTAAGTAAACAAATACGTTTTCACGGAGCGCTGCCGGTATCACCTTGTCCATCAATCTGCACATGCGCTGGGCTGCATTGCACAGACCGAAAGGCAGCACTGTGAACTGATATAGGGGTCTTCCTGCCACAGTAAAAGCCGTCTTCTCTCGGCTTTTTCGCTCTAACGGTACCTGCCAGAATGCATCCTTCAGATCAATGACAGATATGTAGTAGGTATTCTGAAGGCGGTCGATAATTCCTTCCATGTGTGGGAGTGGATAAGCATCCTTGACTGTTCGCTCGTTGACCTTCCGGGCATCCAGACAGAGTCTTTTTTTAGGTCCTTTCTGCACCAATGTGACTGAAGAACTCCAGCTACTGTTACTCTCCTCAATGACCCCAAGGCTCAGCATTCTATCTAGTTCAGCATACACAAGGATCTGCTTTGCCGGAGAAATCGGGTAGTGCCTTTGTTTTACAGGTAGCTGCTCGTTATGCACTTCAATAATATGCTCCTCCAGCTTGGTTTTGCCAAGTCCTAGAGTGGCAAAAGACGGAAAAGTTTTCTTGACTCGTTCAAGCTGCTCGATCTGGTCTGGTAGCAAACTGTGGGGCTCATATGCTGTTTGCGGCGGATTTGGGTCATCTAATGCTGTCAGCTCACTGACACGGACTGAAAGTTCTTCAACATCTTTCTCTGGCTGAGCTCCTTTTCGCCCATTTACGGCCAAGTCAAAAGCTCGCCAGAACCCTATCCCAAAATAGAATGATTGCTGCAGTTCTGGGACTATCAGGAACTCCAAATCTTTGACTTCGCCTTCTCACAGCACTGGCAAGGATATTATGCCTCGCACCGCCGTTTCTCCTCCATCTGCAGTACGAACTTGTTGCCCTTTGAGGTGCCTCACCCTGTCTTCTCGACCCTTCAAAAAGTCTTCTGCACCGATTCCTATGCAGTTAGCGCTCGCTCCAGAGTCCAGTAACGCCAACACTTCCTCTCCATCTACCTTCGTTTTTGCATATAAACGATTATCCTTCTGGATCGATACTACAGACGCGATTGTGACTCCTTTTAGTGCTTGAATATCCATATTCCGTTGCCTAAGTTTCTGTATTTTCCTGTATTTTCTATTTTCTGATAGTGGCTGTTCTTCTCCAAATATTCTAGCCCGCGCCTCCTCATATTCTAATTGCCGATGGTGCAGACTCTTTTCAGGAGAAATCTGCCGAGGAGGGGGCTGTGCAAATCTTTTTAGGTGTTCTTCGGTTTCGGGATTCCCTGCACAGGGGCTCCCATTGCTCCTGGCAGGCTTTTCCCTTAATAACTTGGGGTCTACATTCAAATATGAATTCGACTGGCCACAAGCAAAACAATGCGACTCATGGATTGCAGACTTACAAACTTCCTTCTGGGCCCCTGAAACCTGTTTCTTATAAAAGTCGCTGGGCAGTCCACATGTGAAGCATAGGTCTGTTTTACTCCTGCGCGAGTCTAGTAGGGGTGTATCCCTAGCTCCCATTGGTCGCTGTCCTCGTTGAAAGGCTTCCACTTCCACCACTTTTTCTTGCTCACCTTGTAACTCGGCGAAGTTTCGTCCTGCAACCTTATACCTGTGGTCCTGGATCCACTTCTCCGCTCTTGATCCCTCTCTTCTAAGATCGGCCAAAGTCGTGGTGTGTACTGCGTACAGCAGGCTTCCCATCTGGCTACTCAGGTTGTCTTTTATGATCCGTACTAGCTCACTCTCCGGTATTTTTACCACCAACTTGAAATTTAAATTGTGGACGTCTGTATAGAAGTCTTCAAACCGCTCTCCTGGCTGTTGTTTCCTCTCCATGATGGCTTTAATAACAGCGTAGTCAGAATCTGCTGTGGAGAATGCCGCTGTTAATTCCGTTTTCAGTTCATCGTAGCCGAACACTTCGTCCTTGTCGTGATCCTCGCGCAACTGCCAATACCATTTTGCTGCTGCTCCGGACAATAAGAAATGGAATTCGTTGAAAAGCTGGTACTTGGTGATGTAGTTTTGCTCCCGCATATTGTCCACCCGAAAGATGAAACTTTGCACCGTCATCCCTGATCCGCCAAATCCAAAAACTGGCGGAGATGCTAACGAGACCTCCAAATGGTCTCTCCACAACTCGATCGTATTTTTCCAGGTTATTTGTTGAACCTTGGACCCGTCTTGTACCACAACAAACGCACTTCCTTTTCCTTTGATTTCAAATTTTCAACTAACTTTAATTTGGCGACAGCAGCAAAGGCAGCAGCCGCCGTTTCAATATGCATGTAAGTATATACAAGAATAGGGGGCGATAGAGAGAGAATATAAGAGAGCCTTACAAAGGGGGCTGACTCTATAGTTTTGAGAAATGAACAATTTATTTAATTATTGAAATTAATGAAAGAACCAAACATCGGCCGCGTTGAATGGCCGCAGGGCTTCAATTCAAACAATCATATTTCTGGATTCGCCTGAAGGGCATATTAGAAGTGAATTTAATGGCCTGAAGGGCATATTTACAATGTCTGCTTCATTACTGGATCACTCGACGTTGCAGCACCAGGACCTGCAGACTCGACCGGTAGGGGTGCCAACTTGTGAATGGCTCTCTTGAACAAGCCAGCCTTGGTCCTAACGGTCGCTACTCGCACTTTTCCATCAGCGCCTTTGATGGCTTCCTCTACGACTCCTATTAGCCATTGTTGAGGAGGAGCGTTGTCCTCGTAGATGAGAACGACCTCGCCTGGTTCCACGTTGCGTGTTTCTTTGGTCCACTTCACGCGCTGCTGTAGCCCTAGCAGGTAGTCGCGTGTCCAGTCGATCCAGAATCGCTGCTTGATTGCGGATATCCTCTGCCATCGCTGCAAGTAGCTCAGTTTGTCGTCTGTGACTGGCTCTGGCAACGCGGATGGCAGCGCTACGAGAGTTGTTCCGATTAGGAGATGTGCTGGAGTGACTGCTTCGCCATCGTTGGGGCTGGTGTTGTCGACGACCATTGGCCTCGAATTGAGAATGGCTTCGATTCCCACCAGGACGGTTTCCAATTCGTCTTGCCTGAGAACTGCGCTGCCAATGGCCTTGATCAGCAGTGTTTTGGCCGACTTGACGGCCGCCTCCCACAGTCCTCCGAAATGAGGTGCTCTCGGTGGGATGAACACGAAAGTGATCCCTCTGGTGGCGGCAAACTCCATGATGGTGTTCTTGAACTTCTCGTCCAAGTCCGTCCACGTACTCAGCATGCGAGCAGCACCGACAAAATTGGTCGCGTTGTCGGAATACAGTTTCCGGACAGGTCCACGCCGACCAATGAATCTGGATAATGACATAATAAAAGAATTAGCCGTCAGATCAGAAACAAGCTCTAAATGTACAGCCTTAGATGTGAAGCACACAAAGACTGCAATGTACATTTTAACTGGAGATTTTCCCCGAATTCCCAGAGTCACCCGTATTGGACCACAAAAGTCCACTCCACTGATCTCAAAGGGTCTATTTACGTGTAGTCGATCAGCGGGTAAGTTTCCCATTATTTGAGATGCTAGGGTCGATTTGTACCGAAAGCACTGGATGCACTTTCTGACCACAGAATTACAGAGTCGTCGAGCATCAATTACCCAAACATGCTGTCGAAGAATTCCTACCAAAGCTCTAGGTCCTACGTGACAATGTTTTTGATGCAGATATGATACGAAAAGCCTTATAAAACGAGACTCTTTGGGCATCAGCAGTGGAAACTTTGCATTGTGTGGTAATGGAGCTTCTAATAACCGGCCTCCAACACGCAAAAGCGACCAGACACGTTCACCATAGACATGCTGGTGCACGAACGGACTCAATTTTTGGAGTGATGGCTTCAGTGGTGCAGATTTGCTCAATTTGCTAAATTCGTCTGGAAAATACATGTTCTGTAGTATAGAAATTATTGCCAAAAATGCTGACTCAAGCTCTTCAGCTCCTACAACGATAGATTCATATTTACAATTCTTTCCACGGATAAATCGCAACACATATGCGACTATTCTCAAGATTTTTGGATAAGACGACTTCTTGTCTATGAGCTCGACAATGGGATCCTGGGCAGTAGATGAAGTTATCATCACGGTAGCGGATGCGACATCGGCCGCGATTATCGCACTCTTTTTTAGCTCCATGCAAGCTGCCTGAGGTGGTTCATTCGCAAAATGTGGATTTATGGGCCAATCTGTGCGTTCCATCCTCATAAATTCTGGCCCATCAAACCAAATGGACGCGATGAGTTCCGATGTTGAGCATCCTCGGGATACCAGGTCTGCGGGATTCTGTTTCGTTGGCACATGACGCCATTCAACCTCTGGCGCTAGTTCTTGTATATTGGCCACTCTGTTGGCAACAAACGTATTTAATCGAGACGGGGTGTGTCTGCAGCCAATGCAACACAACTTCCGAATCGGACCAAAAAGTAACACTTTTGATTGGCAAGTCCACAAGCTGCTTGACCTTCTCCCACAGCGTTGCCAACAGATTTGCTGCACATAACTCCAGTCGTGGAATAGTCAAAGTTTTCAGAGGAGCCACCCTTGACTTTGAGGTGAGCAACCTGACGATAGTTTCATCTCCATTGGGAATACGCACGTACAGGCAACATCCATATGCCCTGCTTGATGCATCTGCAAACCCATGAATCTCACATGTAGAATCCCTCGTGACACCAATGTGTCGCGGTACGGCTACTGAGTCCACCTCAGCAAAACAAGCCGTCACTGCCTCCAACTCTGGAATTAAGCGGGCAGGTATTGGATCATCCCAACCGACCTTTAACAAACAAATTTCTTGCATTAGCATTTTTGCGCGTGTTATAATGGGACTTAACAAGTCAAGGGGATCATATAATCTCGACACAAACGATAATATAGATCGTCGAGTGGGTACTACTTCAGGGACATCCTTCATGGTATACTTAAATTGGTCTTCTTTGGTGTTCCATCTCAGCCCTAACGTTTTGGCATCATCCTGATCGCCAATATCGATCGGAGTGTCACCAGCTTGAGCTTGGAACCCATCCCAATTTGATGCCCATTTTGCCAAGGAGAACCCAAATGGTTCCAAAATAGCCAACAGTTCGTCCTTCAAACGATTTAAATCCTCAGTGGAAAACGCACCTGACAACAAATCATCTACATAGAAGTCGTTGGCCAACGATTTAGACCCGACAGGAGACGATTCAGCATGTAGATCGCTTAGATACTTTAAGCATCGGACTGCCAAAAACGGAGCTGACGCTGTACCATATGTCACGGTGTTTAATCGGAACACTGTAAGAGGTTGATTTGGTGATTCTCTCCACACAATTAGATGAAACTTGCGATCAGCTTCATCTATTTCAACCTGGCGTTACATTTTCTTAATGTCCGCCGTTAACGCATACGGACGTAGCCGGAATCGCAACAGTGTAGCGTACAGAGTGGGTTGAATGGTCGGCCCTACCATTAAAATGTCATTCAGAGACATTTGCGAGGATGTCTTGCTGGATGCATCAAATACAACTCGAAGTGCTGTGGAAGTGCTTTGCGGTCTTAACACGCATTGATACGGTATAAAATAGTGCGTTTCTCTCGGAACTGTGTCGTTTATGGCAGTCATGTGGCCTAATGAGATATACTCTTTCATAAAAGCAATAAACATTGCATGAACCTCAGAATCCTTTGCCAATCTTCGCTCAAGTGCAAGAAATCTCCGCTTAGCGGTTTCATAAGATGACCCGAGGCAAGTTGGACTAGATTTAAATGGCAATGACACACTAAGACGTCCCGAGGGCAATCGTGTAACGGATTCGTTAAATGATTTCTCACAAAGCACTTGTTCTGGGGTATAAAGCTGTGATTTTGTCACGTTTGTAACTTCCTCCAACTCCCAGAATTTTTTGAGAATTGCATCGTATGGAGTCAAATCCTCTAAAAAAGTCATATGTGAAGATGCGCGCTGTTCCGATGGCCCCACAGCCTGACAGCGACCTGAGACAATCCACCAAAATGTCTATGCATTGTGGTTTATAAAACAATAGATCAGCAAGCTCCATGTTTTCAGGGATAGACACATCAACTACCACCTTTTCTGGCTGGTACGAAGAGATAGACTTTAGAACGCCAAAATCTGTCGTCATTACAAAGGAACTGACTCGTGATGTAATAGTTGTCTGTACTGCATGTCGAACTTGTGACTTGCACTTTCCAATTCCCAACAAATTAATATTCTTTCGCTCCCTTGACAACTGCAATCGGCTTACTAATTCTTCAGTCATAAAGTTAACCTGTGATCCAGAGTCCAATAACGCTCTAGCCATCACATATGAACCAGAATTGTTCATTACACGTACAACTGCTGTGGCCAATATTATTTGATCTGAGTTCTCTTTTGCCGCATGATTAACGGACGAAGAATGTTCTGGAGCAACGACTGGTGCTGATGCAATATGACTGGAAGCTAAAACCTGGCTTACGTTTGTTTCATATCTATGTAACAAAAAATGATGCGGCTTGGAACAGACTCTGCAGACACTAGCCTTGCAAGTTGAAACAGAATGACCCTTTCGTAAACAATTTATACACAAGGGACAACTTTTCACGAATTTAAAGCGCTGTTGACAAGATTGTGCCTCAAACGAACTACAAGCTTGTATAAAATGATCGCTGGCCTTACAAAAAGGCATTTCTCAACAGGCTTTGTTACTGATAAAACAGTTTTGTTGCCTTTTGCAGAAGGTCGATCAGCTTGAGCTGCACTTTGCGATTTAGGCCTACCAGATGTTGTTTCCTCAGCAGATAGGTGCTGATACCGCTTGTTAAGGGCAAGTTCACAAACGTCCCAAGTTGGAATCTCTGTATAGTTCAAGTTTTCTTCCCATCGCGATCTTGTCCTTGCATCAACTTTCCCCATTATGATCTGAATTAGCATAGCGTGTACAATTTGAGTGTCATCTCCTAATGTCTGAAGAGAACCATAAATCGCTGAGACACTATCTATCAAACTTCGCAAAGCAGATGCTGAAGGTTTTTGCATTATTGGCAATTTGAACAGCTTGGCTAAAGTGTCAAAAAAAATCAGACATGTATTGTCGTATACACGTTTTAGCGCACTAAATGCCTTTGGGTAGTTTTCGTCAGAGACTTGAAACGCGCTCACTGTACCTAATGCTTCATCTTCTAGACAGGAAAGCAAATGATGAAATTTCTCAATATTGGACATTGACAAGTCGTTATCCACTAAGTTCTCGAACAACCCAATAAAATTTTTAAATTTGGAATACGTTCCTCCGAATTTTGGCAATTTGATCTTCGGCAAATACCTGGTTTGAGACAGTGACATATTCATGGTAGAGTTTGCACTCATTTGCTGTGGAGGTGTGGGCTGGCTCACCATTGACAACAACAACCCTTTAGTGGAAATGCACAGAGTTTCCAACTCTGCCCGCGATACAAGATCAGGACCAATTTGATCTAATTCATCTTGAACCTGAAGCGCAGAATCAATATATTTTTCTAAAATCTCTATACGGCATTTTAATTCAGACTGGTTTATCGGCTTTCCTGGCTTCTTTAAGTTCTTCATGGTCTCCTTTATCCGCTTGATATCTTTGGAAACATTGTTATGCTTCGCCAGTAACCCAGTTAGGATTAGTGACTCGTTGTTTGCCGCATCATCTTTATCCTCTTTAGAATTTCCCATTGCAAAAACTAATTGGGTGCTTTTTCCTACAGTCCAAGTACTTAAGATTTGCTCTAATGCTCAAACAATAAATTTTAAAATTTCCAATGACCAAATTTATACAACTCTGAGATGAGACTTTCCACTAAAACTCCAATTAAATGGGAATACTCTTTGTGAGAATCAAACCACACCACACGAATTATAACAAGAATCGAATTTTTATGATAAGCAATTTTATTTGTTACCCAAGCTTAACACACACTCTACAAACCACACTTCAATCCATTTGGTTCAATCCAATGTCGATCCACTTCAATTTCAGTTCAACCGTCGAACTGCAACCGGCTCCAAGCGATCAATTCCAACAGCGTCAATGCGAATAATTCTGACGCACTGCTTGACTCGAGCGCTGCTGACAGCTAACGCTAGTGTGTAAGTATGCGAATGCAAAGCGGACGAAAAACTTTGTATAACAGTTGTGCAAACGCAATGCTAGCGGTTGATGCTGTATGTGTGTGTGTGTGTGTGTGTGTTGCGTGCCGTTGTATAAGCAAACGAAAACGTTTTTATGTACAATTGATGAACAGTTATTCAAAGGCAACGCAAGATTGTATGTATGTGTATGTGTGGGAAATGAACTGTTATTTTGGGTACTTGGTTACACAGTAACTGCGCAACACAAATTAAAAGGGTAACTTTACCTTGTTAGCTGGGCAATTCATTTGCTTTGGCACAACTCCAATGGCTTACTCCTGAGATTCGTTCCAGATGAAGAAGCGTTGAAGTTAGGGCGACGCAAAGTCCAGGCAAATCCAACAATAATCCACTTGGAAGGGGGGGAGGGGGCCAAATGCTTCCCAATCCAACTGTCCACTTAGGGGGCGCCAAAATGATCCGCCAAATCCAAACACTGGCGGAGATGCTAACGAGACCTCCAAATGGTCTCTCCACAACTCGATCGTATTTTTTCCAGGTTATTTGTTGAACCTTGGACCCGTCTTGTACCACAACAAACGCACTTCCTTTTCCTTTGATTTCAAATTTTCAACTAACTTTAATTTGGCGACTGCAGCAAAGGCAGCAGCCGCCGTTTCAATATGCATGTAAGTATATACAAGAATAGGGGGCGATAGAGAGAGAATATAAGAGAGCCTTACAAAGGGGGCTGACTCTATAGTTTTGAGAAATGAACAATTTATTTAATTATTGAAATTAATGAAAGAACCAAACAATCCCCTTCTCCGAGCCGTCAAAATTTAGGTTCCATCTATCGATGGGCATCTTGGGTGCCCTATCCAGATCTGTCGGCCTTCCCAACGAACTCCTCGAATTCAGAGACTGCTGGGTGTCCTGGTTGCCAGTCCCCCTTGGTGCCCCAGTTTGTGGCTCCTGTCCGACACCGTTCCCCTCAAACACTACTCGACGCTGTGCCGTCTGAGTTAACCTTGGTCCCGAGGTTGAGGCTGTTTGGATTATTCCACCTTGCGCTGTTAGTGCGTGGTTACCCAAGGATAACTCCATATCAATCACCCGGTTCGAAAGGTCTTCTATTTGAGTTCGGAGATCCGACAGGACTCGTACTACCGCCTGGTTCTGAGACATAATCCCATCCAACTCGCCAGTCGACAACGCCACCTTCTCTTCTAAGCTTTCCGCTTCTGTTGGTTCCGCCTCGGGTAAATTTTCTCCGCCTTCTCCGTTTGTGCTCATCGTGCTGCACTGGAAGTCAGCTAACGTTCCCAATTGACTCAGTTTACTAAAGAACTTATTGAATAATCGTGCGCGTCGTACACTTCCTATGGTGGACACTGAAGAGGTTTTTGCTGATTCGTTTTGCGAGTCGGGATGGGCAATTCCAATAGAATGCCAGCGGGGTCGTCTTCTGGCAAGGCTTGCTTTGCGCGGCGTGTTAAACGGCCTACCTCTGGCGAAGACGGAATTTGGGCTTGGCTACTAGTCGGCTTCTCCATTCAACGCTTGAAACCTATCTAGTCCTCTATATCTTTCAAACAGTCGTTACCAAAAAAAATCTAAAAAATCTAAACATATATATATCGGCAGAAAGAGGAGTTTAATTTCCATTAACGATAAAAAAAAAACAAGTTGGATAATAAATATAATAAAATATAAAAAAATGAGAAAAAAGGATAATAAAGGTTTTATTTTTTTTTTCCACTCCTGAAAAAAAATGCAGTTTAATAGAACTAAAAAAAATATATATATTAAGAAGAATCTGCAGAAAACTGAAGGAAAAATTATATTATAAATTATTATAAATAAAAGGAAAATATTTATTTGAGAAGTAAAAAGAGATATTTAGAAAAAAATAAAAAATATAAAAAAGGATTAATGTAATATAAAAAACGTATATTCATGAAATAACTGTGGTTGGTGTGCTTAGATAGTCCGAAGAGTGTCCTTCAGAACTAACTGTGCACATTGCCATCCGATCTGTCCTTGAAAAAAAATCTAAACTGTACGCCCCCACCCTCCCAAGATGCAAAACAAAATTTGGCCGCATCTGGACACTGCCTCATCTCTCAAATGGCTCACCGTCTTAAGAGAGTAGCAAGCTCCTTGTGCTGCCTCTCCTATTAGCTGACCCACAGCCTCAGCGCCTGCACCCTGTGCACCACATAACGCGTTGCTGTTGCCAATTTGCTTTTGCATTTGAGTCAAAAAAAAATTAATAATAAATAAAAATAATAAAAAAATCAATTAAGTGAGACCTAACCAAAAATTAAATTGAAATCGAAAGAATAAACAAAAAATTTCTCTGGAACTTGTCACTACAGCCATCTCAGCCCCTCATGACCTTTAGCCTCTCGTTGGAGCGTTGCACAACTGTCTGCCGTGCTGTGAGTCTAAGATTTTTACATTAAGGTTTGTGCCTCACAGTCCGAGGATTCAAAAATCGCCCGTCTTGGTAACACACCCACTCAGAGTCACTAAACACAAACACAAAACGAGAGCGTAAGTTAAAGTCGGCTCTAACCGACTTCGATATACCCGTTACTTATGAAATAACATGTTTAACAGTGTTCCCGCGTTCCTTAGTGTGACCATCAAAAAAGTATGCAATATTTTTTAGGGTGGTAGCGAGGAGGGCTTGGTTCACTTTTTTGCTTATAACTTGAGAACCGTTCATCCGATCTTTATTATTTTTTCGGCAAATCGATTTATTTTGCTAAATACTAACTATCTCTAGAAGGTACGAATCCTCTATCTTTTAAACTGTAGGAGATATAACTTTTTTCCAAATTGCGGGGGCGGAAGGGGGCGTGGCCAAAATTTTAAACAAACTTGATCTGCGTGCAGATAAAAGAAGCATTTGTCCCATACATGACAAACCTCTATCTCTTACCATCTCTGAGATCTAGGTGTTCATACAGACGGACGGACGGACGGACGGACAGACGGACAAGGCTAAATCGACTCGGCTGTTGATGCTGATCAAGAATATATATACTTTATATGGTCGGAAATGATTCCTTCTGCCTGTTACATACATTTGCACGACTTTAGTATACCCTTTTTAATCTACGAGTAACGGGTATAAAAATTCCGGAAACAAAACTACTGATAGAACGGGAGCGTAAGTTAAAGTCGGCTCTAACCGACTTCGATATACCCGTTACTCATGAAAAAATATGTTTAACAATGTTCCCGACGTTCCTTAGTGTGGCCATCCAAAAAGTATGCAACATTTTTTTAGGGTGGTAGCGGGGAGGGCTTGGTTCACTTTTTTGCTTATAACTTGAGAACCGTTCATCCGATCTTTGTCATTTTTTCGGCAAATCGATTCATTTTGCAAATTACTAACTATCTCTAGAAGGTGCGAATCCTCTATCTTTAAAACTGTAGGAGATATAATTTTTTTCCGAATTGCGGGGGCGGGAGGGGGCGTGGCCAAAATTTGAAACAAACTTGATCTGCGTGCAGATAAAAGAAGCATTTGTCCCAAACATGTCAAACCTCTATCTTTTACCATCTCTGAGATCTAGGTGTTAATACAGACGGACGGACGGACGGACAGACGGACAAGGCTAAATCGACTCGGCTGTTGATGCTGATCAAGAATATATATACTTTATATGGTCGGAAATGATTCCTTCTGCCTGTTACATACATTTGCACGACTTTAGTATACCCTTTTACTCTACGAGTAACGGGTATAAAAATAGATGAATTTAAAGTCCGTCCTTGCACAAACGTTGGGCGCCAACTGTTATGTTCCATGGGTCATAAGTCGTCAATTAACTCCCGATTTCGGCACGATGTTAGCCCGGCTCGGCTCGCCGTATGTGGTAGGGTCCTTTGTGAGGTTGACGTTACCGGAACAACAACAATACAAAAGAGATTCGTGCCAATTCGAAAGCGATACATAATAGAAGAAAGAATGGAGAGAAGAAGTCCGTCTGTGATAGAAGAAAAAGTCATTGCTGTCCACAAGCTGACCCCACAAGCATCTCAAACACTCTGATCCACATTCACAAAAAGTCACACGCATTCCTACACATACATACATCCATACACTCCCTTTCGCTCATATCCACATTCTCTCGATCACCCTCCCCTTTCACACCCATACATAGTCAACCTGCTTGATGATATGACAGCGTGGCCATGCCCACCCCATCTCATTTCGCCTTCACGAAGTGACCTTGGGCCATGTTTGGCCTAATAAAAATATTTCATGGCCCCCTTACACAGTCCTATTTCCGTCTAAAAGTCTGTGGAGGACAGCGGCCTCGGCATCCTGAAAAGATTCCTCCCCATTACCCTTACACACCAACCCCAATAAGTGCTACTTTAGCAAAACATAATTGGTTCAAACATATGTAAATTGAACAATTTCATTTTTATTTCCCTTAATTCCTAACATTTCTTTCATGATCTTAACTCTCGACTTGCTGAAGGCATACTAAATTTTAATAACTAAATATAAGTATATGTAATGCAAAAAAAAGGAAAATGGATTGGTTACATTTAGGTGTGGCATTTGTCCTTAACAAAAATTGCCCAAATAATTAGATCACACCATAAGCACTCGTAACAACAAGGAAATTAATCACTAAATGATTTGGCAACAGATATGCCTGACAGGCCACGATGCAGCGCATTCAAACGCAAGCTATCAGCTGTGCTGTGTTTGCCTCACCGCCCAAAAAGATCTTGGAATTGCACTCACCTGTCGATTGATGTTGGCGCCAGCATAGTCGACGAGCTGAAAGTTTGAACTAGGATTGGGGGAACGATTGTCAAGGGCATACATAGCCAGTTGGCATTAAATTAAATTGATCAAAAGGGGGTGGATATATTTCATTTTTCTTTTGGTTCGAGTAGATGTGGTTAAGGTGATTCTTGGGTGGTTGCTTCAAATTAATTTAAACAATTAAACAAATGTAAGCCATTTGGGCTGCCTAGCAAACGTACAAAAGGAACTCTCAAAAAATTGCAACCCAAGTGAGAGCACTAGTCTATTAATGGATTTGCTGCTGTGTTCCTACGCCTACAAGCCGGTCTTCGTTACACCCGAATTCGTCAGCGCCGGTGCCGAGTCGAAGAGGCTGGCCTTGGCTCTCTGATTCTCCTATTTTGGGTACTTGGTTACACAGTAACTGCGCAACACAAATTAAAAGGGTAACTTTACCTTGTTAGCTGGGCAATTCATTTGCTTTGGCACAACTCCAATGGCTTACTCCTGAGATTCGTTCCAGATGAAGAAGCGTTGAAGTTAGGGCGACGCAAAGTCCAGGCAAATCCAACAATAATCCACTTGGAAGGGGGGAGGGGGCCAAATGCTTCCCAATCCAACTGTCCACCCGGGGGCGCCAAAATGATCCGCCAAATCCAAACACTGGCGGAGATGCTAACGAGACCTCCAAATGGTCTCTCCACAACTCGATCGTATTTTTCCAGGTTATTTGTTGAACCTTGGACCCGTCTTGTACCACAACAAACGCACTTCCTTTTCCTTTGATTTCAAATTTTCAACTAACTTTAATTTGGCGACTGCAGCAAAGGCAGCAGCCGCCGTTTCAATATGCATGTAAGTATATACAAGAATAGGGGGCGATAGAGAGAGAATATAAGAGAGCCTTACAAAGGGGGCTGACTCTATAGTTTTGAGAAATGAACAATTTATTTAATTATTGAAATTAATGAAAGAACCAAACAATCCCCTTCTCCGAGCCGTCAAAATTTAGGTTCCATCTATCGATGGGCATCTTGGGTGCCCTATCCAGATCTGTCGGCCTTCCCAACGAACTCCTCGAATTCAGAGACTGCTGGGTGTCCTGGTTGCCAGTCCCCCCTTGGTGCCCAAGTTTGTGGCTCCTGTCCGACACCGTTCCCCTCAAACACTACTCGACGCTGTGCCGTCTGAGTTAACCTTGGTCCCGAGGTTGAGGCTGTTTGGATTATTCCACCTTGCGCTGTTAGTGCGTGGTTACCCAAGGATAACTCCATATCAATCACCCGGTTCGAAAGGTCTTCTATTTGAGTTCGGAGATCCGACAGGACTCGTACTACCGCCTGGTTCTGAGACATAATCCCATCCAACTCGCCAGTCGACAACGCCACCTTCTCTTCTAAGCTTTCCGCTTCTGTTGGTTCCGCCTCGGGTAAATTTTCTCCGCCTTCTCCGTTTGTGCTCATCGTGCTGCACTGGAAGTCAGCTAACGTTCCCAATTGACTCAGTTTACTAAAGAACTTATTGAATAATCGTGCGCGTCGTACACTTCCTATGGTGGACACTGAAGAGGTTTTTGCTGATTCGTTTTGCGAGTCGGGATGGGCAATTCCAATAGAATGCCAGCGGGGTCGTCTTCTGGCAAGGCTTGCTTTGCGCGGCGTGTTAAACGGCCTACCTCTGGCGAAGACGGAATTTGGGCTTGGCTACTAGTCGGCTTCTCCATTCAACGCTTGAAACCTATCTAGTCCTCTATATCTTTCAAACAGTCGTTACCAAAAAAATCTAAAAAATCTAAACATATATATATCGGCAGAAAGAGGAGTTTAATTTCCATTAACGATAAAAAAAACAAGTTGGATAATAAATATAATAAAATATAAAAAAATGAGAAAAAAAGGATAATAAAGGTTTTATTTTTTTTTCCACTCCTGAAAAAAATGCAGTTTAATAGAACTAAAAAAAATATATATATTAAGAAGAATCTGCAGAAAACTGAAGGAAAAATTATATTATAAATTATTATAAATAAAAGGAAAATATTTATTTGAGAAGTAAAAGAGATATTTAGAAAAAAATAAAAAATATAAAAAGGATTAATGTAATATAAAAACGTATATTCATGAAATAACTGTGGTTGGTGTGCTTAGATAGTCCGAAGAGTGTCCTTCAGAACTAACTGTGCACATTGCCATCCGATCTGTCCTTGAAAAAAATCTAAACTGTACGCCCCCACCCTCCCAAGATGCAAAACAAAATTTGGCCGCATCTGGACACTGCCTCATCTCTCAAATGGCTCACCGTCTTAAGAGAGTAGCAAGCTCCTTGTGCTGCCTCTCCTATTAGCTGACCCACAGCCTCAGCGCCTGCACCCTGTGCACCACATAACGCGTTGCTGTTGCCAATTTGCTTTTGCATTTGAGTCAAAAAAAATTAGTAATAAAAATAAAAATAATAAAAAAAATCAATTAAGTGAGACCTAACCAAAAATTAAATTGAAATCGAAAGAATAAACAAAAAATTTCTCTGGAACTTGTCACTACAGCCATCTCAGCCCCTCATGACCTTTAGCCTCTCGTTGGAGCGTTGCACAACTGTCTGCCGTGCTGTGAGTCTAAGATTTTTACATTAAGGTTTGTGCCTCACAGTCCGAGGATTCAAAAATCGCCCGTCTTGGTAACACACCCACTCAGAGTCACTAAACACAAACACAAAACGAGAGCGTAAGTTAAAGTCGGCTCTAACCGACTTCGATATACCCGTTACTTATGAAATAACATGTTTAACAGTGTTCCCGCGTTCCTTAGTGTGACCATCAAAAAAGTATGCAATATTTTTTAGGGTGGTAGCGAGGAGGGCTTGGTTCACTTTTTTGCTTATAACTTGAGAACCGTTCATCCGATCTTTATTATTTTTTCGGCAAATCGATTTATTTTGCTAAATACTAACTATCTCTAGAAGGTACGAATCCTCTATCTTTTAAACTGTAGGAGATATAACTTTTTTCCAAATTGCGGGGGCGGAAGGGGGCGTGGCCAAAATTTTAAACAAACTTGATCTGCGTGCAGATAAAAGAAGCATTTGTCCCATACATGACAAACCTCTATCTCTTACCATCTCTGAGATCTAGGTGTTCATACAGACGGACGGACGGACGGACGGACAGACGGACAAGGCTAAATCGACTCGGCTGTTGATGCTGATCAAGAATATATATACTTTATATGGTCGGAAATGATTCCTTCTGCCTGTTACATACATTTGCACGACTTTAGTATACCCTTTTTAATCTACGAGTAACGGGTATAAAAATTCCGGAAACAAAACTACTGATAGAACGGGAGCGTAAGTTAAAGTCGGCTCTAACCGACTTCGATATACCCGTTACTCATGAAAAAATATGTTTAACAATGTTCCCGACGTTCCTTAGTGTGGCCATCCAAAAAGTATGCAACATTTTTTTAGGGTGGTAGCGGGGAGGGCTTGGTTCACTTTTTTTGCTTATAACTTGAGAACCGTTCATCCGATCTTTGTCATTCTTTCGGCAAATCGATTCATTTTGCAAATTACTAACTATCTCTAGAAGGTGCGAATCCTCTATCTTTAAAACTGTAGGAGATATAATTTTTTTCCGAATTGCGGGGGCGGGAGGGGGCGTGGCCAAAATTTGAAACAAACTTGATCTGCGTGCAGATAAAAGAAGCATTTGTCCCAAACATGTCAAACCTCTATCTTTTACCATCTCTGAGATCTAGGTGTTAATACAGACGGACGGACGGACGGACAGACGGACAAGGCTAAATCGACTCGGCTGTTGATGCTGATCAAGAATATATATACTTTATATGGTCGGAAATGATTCCTTCTGCCTGTTACATACATTTGCACGACTTTAGTATACCCTTTTTACTCTACGAGTAACGGGTATAAAAATAGATGAATTTAAAGTCCGTCCTTGCACAAACGTTGGGCGCCAACTGTTATGTTCCATGGGTCATAAGTCGTCAATTAACTCCCGATTTCGGCACGATGTTAGCCCGGCTCGGCTCGCCGTATGTGGTAGGGTCCTTTGTGAGGTTGACGTTACCGGAACAACAACAATACAAAAGAGATTCGTGCCAATTCGAAAGCGATACATAATAGAAGAAAGAATGGAGAGAAGAAGTCCGTCTGTGATAGAAGAAAAAGTCATTGCTGTCCACAAGCTGACCCCACAAGCATCTCAAACACTCTGATCCACATTCACAAAAAGTCACACGCATTCCTACACATACATACATCCATACACTCCCTTTCGCTCATATCCACATTCTCTCGATCACCCTCCCCTTTCACACCCATACATAGTCAACCTGCTTGATGATATGACAGCGTGGCCATGCCCACCCCATCTCATTTCGCCTTCACGAAGTGACCTTGGGCCATGTTTGGCCTAATAAAAATATTTCATGGCCCCCTTACACAGTCCTATTTCCGTCTAAAAGTCTGTGGAGGACAGCGGCCTCGGCATCCTGAAAAGATTCCTCCCCATTACCCTTACACACCAACCCCAATAAGTGCTACTTTAGCAAAACATAATTGGTTCAAACATATGTAAATTGAACAATTTCATTTTTATTTCCCTTAATTCCTAACATTTCTTTCATGATCTTAACTCTCGACTTGCTGAAGGCATACTAAATTTTAATAACTAAATATAAGTATATGTAATGCAAAAAAAAGGAAAATGGATTGGTTACATTTAGGTGTGGCATTTGTCCTTAACAAAAATTGCCCAAATAATCAGATCACACCATAAGCACTCGTAACAACAAGGAAATTAATCACTAAATGATTTGGCAACAGATATGCCTGACAGGCCACGATGCAGCGCATTCAAACGCAAGCTATCAGCTGTGCTGTGTTTGCCTCACCGCCCAAAAAGATCTTGGAATTGCACTCACCTGTCGATTGATGTTGGCGCCAGCATAGTCGACGAGCTGAAAGTTTGAACTAGGATTGGGGGAACGATTGTCAAGGGCATACATAGCCAGTTGGCATTAAATTAAATTGATCAAAAGGGGGTGGATATATTTCATTTTTCTTTTGGTTCGAGTAGATGTGGTTAAGGTGATTCTTGGGTGGTTGCTTCAAATTAATTTAAACAATTAAACAAATGTAAGCCATTTGGGCTGCCTAGCAAACGTACAAAAGGAACTCTCAAAAAATTGCAACCCAAGTGAGAGCACTAGTCTATTAATGGATTTGCTGCTGTGTTCCTACGCCTACAAGCCGGTCTTCGTTACACCCGAATTCGTCAGCGCCGGTGCCGAGTCGAAGAGGCTGGCCTTGGCTCTCTGATTCTCCAACGCAGCCGTCGTCCGCTTTTCTTTTGCCCGTAAGGGGGGGGGGGGTGTTGAGGAAGGAAAAGGGAATCGGCCGGTGCTCGCTATTCAGCAAGGGAGAGTGCCGGTCACTTCTAGACGGCTAGACGGCTTCTGCTTTTGCGCGTTGGTTAAAATTTAGCAAAAGCAAAAAAACTAATGTTGTTGTCGCTGTTGTTGTTGGGCATGTAAATGTTGCTGCTGCTGCTGTATATTGGCGCTTTGTGTTTGTTGTAAATGATTGTTTATTTTGTCTTGTGTTTATTGTAAATGATTGTTTAGTTTGTTTTTTTCCTTTTGTTTGTTTGGAAAGTCTTCTGGCTTAGACGGTTAATTATCCGTTTGACGTGTATTGGCGGCTTTAGTTGGTTGCTGCATAGATTGCACACACGAACTGGGCACCCACGAATGTTTAAAAAGATGGTTTTTTTATTTTTATGTTAAGACCAAGAAGAAAACTCGCCACTCCAAAGAATTTACATATCTGTCGCGCCTTTTCGCATTGAAGTCGGAATCTTGACTAATTACTGACCGGTGGCCGGCAAGCAGCGGACCTCCGGTGCGATCTGCTACGTGTCTCTCCAATTTTATGGTGCGAGGGTGGCTTATTCACTTTCTAGGCTCACGTAACAAAAAACAAAACTTTGTTCGTATTGATCAATATGTGATACAAATATTAATAATACCTTACACAGAAAAAACGAGAGCGTATGTTAAAGTCGGCTCTAACCGACTTCGATATACCCGTTACTCATGAAAAAACATGTTTAACAGTGTTCCCGCTTTCCTTAGTGTGACCATCCAAAAAGTATGCAACATTTTTTTAGGGTGGTAGCGGGGAGGTCTTGGTTCACTTTTTTGCTTATAACTTGAGAACCGTTCATCCGATCTTTATTATTTTTTCGGCAAATTGATTCATTTTGCTAATTACTAGCTATCTCTAGAAGGTACAAATCCTCTATCTCTAAAACTGTAGGAGATATAATTTTTTCCCAGATTGCGGGGGCCGGGAGGGGGCGTGGCCAAAATTTGAAACAAACTTGATCTGCGTGCAGATAAAAGAAGCATTTGTCCCATACATGTCAAACCTCTATCTCTTACCATCTCTGAGATCTAGGTGTTCATACAGACGGACGGACGGACGGACGGACGGACGGACGGACAGACAGACGGACAAGGCTAAATCGACTCGGCTGTTGATGCTGATCAAGAATATATATACTTTATATGGTCGGAAATGATTCCTTCTGCCTGTTACATACATTTGCACGACTTTAGTATACCCTTTTTACTCTACGAGTAACGGGTATAAAAATACGAATAAAATCTTATCCATCTATCTATCTATCTAAAAAGTTTACCTTACTGTCTTATAATATAGCTAATAAATATCTACATCGTGACTTCTTTAAATACGTTCAGGACAGTGAAGTTTTTGCACTGCTAGAAACACACGTCGAGCACGAATGAATAGGACACCACGATCATATGTTCCCCAACTTCTACACGCATTGGCAGCCAGCAACGAGAACAAGCATTTTTGGTAGACCAAGTAGAGGCATAGTACTGGGAGTTAAAAAAGGAATTGCACACTCGTTCGAAGAATTCTCTGGAACAACAATTATTCACTTAAAAAGCAATTTATCGAAGTGTGTTATATTACAGGTATATATTCGGGGAGCAAATTGGATACAGGAATTCGAATCAATTAAGAAAAATAATTGCAAGTATCAGCACCCAAAACGTCATATTTATAGGAGATATGAATATACGTATTGCTGCGGAACAACAAACATTGGATGAAAGAACAATTTAGGACTTTAAGAAGGAGCTGAAGTCAGAAAATCAGAAGACAAGATACTAAATAATTTCGGAAAAAAACTTTTGACGCTTTGTGACGATAATGGATTAGTAATTTTAAATGGAAGGACCACAGGAGATTTGAGTGGGAAATTTACGTATTTGAGCACTGGTGGAAATTCAGTAAACGATTTGTGCGCTATAAGCTTGGATGTTTTAAGCCATGTATCCAAATTTGCTGTGAAAGATGCAATATGGTCGGACCACCTACCTATTTGGCTCTACCTGAATGATGAAAATACTGGCACACAAACAAAAAATTTGGGACTATTTCCTAGGTTATAATGGAAAAACTTGGACGCAGAACAGTATAAAACAAATCTGAACTCAAAACTATTGCAATCAACAGAATCGAATTTGGAATTAAAGCTAGATGACTTGACTAGAATAATACGATTCGTAGTACCTGAACAACAAAATAGCCAAAAGCCTATAATTTATAAAAATAAATGGTTTGACAAAGAATGCTACTATTTAAGAACTAATTTATTTAAATCACTCCGTATATGCAGTCGCACACAGACTCTTGAAGATAAACAAAAATATGAAATTTTGAAGAAAAAATACGACATGCTTCTGAAAGATAAAAAATGAAAATATTGTGACAGCCTGGAAACACAACTAAACTGCGTCCGCAACAGCAAGGACTGGTGGAAGGTCACAAATGAGATTAGAGGAAAAACCTTTCAAATGGGTACAAATTTACAAGTGACTGATTTCAGAGTGTACTTTCAACAGCTACTAAACCTTCAGCAAGCCATCAGCATAATTAGCTATGTACCACCCCTAATTGAAGACATGGATTTGTACTCAAGGATAACGCCCAATGACATTATGATGATGTTGTCAAAAGTAAAGTGCAATAAAGCCCCTGGACACGATCGTATACCGTACGAGTTTTTCAAGCATGCATCAGAAGAGTTCATTTCACAACTGGCAAAGGCCTATGATGATTTATTCAATCGAAGTCAGGCAGATTTGGATACAACATTCACAAAATCTATAATTTTCCCCATCTTCAAAAAAGGAGACCCAAATCGCCCAGAAAATTACAGGAGAATCTCATTTATGAATTGTGCCGCATAAATTCTTATGGGTATCATAAACCAGCGTTTAACCAACTGGGTGGAACTACATAATAAAATGCAGGAGTACCAAGCTGGCTTCCGTAAAAACTATTCGACAATATATAATATATACAACTTAGTATCCATTGTGGAGTTGAAGCGCGCAGAAAAAAAGAAAGTGTATGCTTTCTTGGTAGATTTTAAGGCGGCATTTGATCGAGTCCCCAGAAAAATGCTAATTTATAAATTATGGCGGCTTGGAGTGTCAACAAAGGTTGTTGAGTTCATTGAAAAAGTTTACGCGCAAACCGAAAGTGCAGTATGGGATGGTGAAGACCTATCAGATTATTTGGAAACATTCAGTGGGGTAAAGCAAGGATGCCTGCTCTCTCCGCTATTGTTTGCACTGTATTTGGATGATTTACATGAACATTTGGAAGGAGGTCTTTACATTGACGACATAAATATTAGGCTATTAATGTATGACATAGTTATACTCGCTGATGAAGTAGAAGTGTTGCAAAAGATGATTAATAGACTAGAGCAGTACTGTCAGCTGTGGGGAATGGAAGTCAATCTCTTAAAGTCAGACATAATGGTGTTTCGGAGAGGAGGACGACTGGCAAATAAAGAGCAGTGGACCTTTAACAACGACGCAGTTCGGATTGTATCGCAGTAGAAGTATCTGGGAGTTACATTTACACCACAACTAGCCTTCAAGCAGCATGTTATTAACAGAAATAAGTAAGCCAATTGCAAATGGCAGTGTCAGATTCGATGCAAAATGGAAATTGTACAATGCAGCTTGTAGAGGGATTCAAACCTACGGCGCCCAAGTGTGGGGAAACTCTTTCTTTGACGAGGTAGACTCTCTCAACCGATACATCTGCAAAAAAATACTAAGTCTACCAGATAGCACACCGACATACGTTCTAGCCATAGAAATAGGGATGGAAGATGGCCATATCTACACATATGCATTGCATTTAAAATATGTGACCAAAACATTATCTGACTACGCAAGCGACAGACTACCAAGTATCCTTACGCGCAAAAGTCGAGAAAGAAAGGTCTCGTGGTAAAATACTCTGCTGAACAAAATGAACGAGTGCGGAATAGACTTAGAAGAAAATCAGACGAAACAAGCATGGGAACTAGAATGCGGAAATTTGCTGACTAAACTCAAAGAAAGCGGACTACAGGACTATGTGACTAAGGCAAGAAGTAGCGAACAACGTATATACAGGCTGCTTGACTGCTCCAAAAGACCTACATATTGCAATGATTCATCCTCAAGAAGTAAGATAATTTGGATACTGAAAGCGAGAGGTGCCCTCATATACCTGCAAGGCAGCACAAATTAACGTGTTGCTACAAGGACTTGCACATTGTGTAATATGAACGAGGTGGAAGACATGATGCATTTCCTAGGTCGGTGTCCGGCGATCAAAGAATTCCGATGGAGATATTTTAAAAAACTTATGCTAACAGAGGAAGAAGTGATAGGAATACTAAACGGACAGGGTGACGAAAATTGGGCTAAGCTAAATAACTACTTAGAGACTGCAATTAGCTTTAGGAAACTTGTAATAAACGAATTCGTCTAGGTAATTTAGTATTTGTAATCTGTAATTTATTATAATACTCGTAAAAATATGTATTATTTTGTGTCCTAATTGTAAATGTCTGTAGTATTTCACGGTTCAAGGGGGACGATCGGATATCTCCTGACGAACGGGGAAGTCCGGTGTAGTACCTGAGAACGCAGTGACGTATTGCAGCATGCGAGGTGGGCTGACGGTTTTCTATAAACCATGCCCCAGAAGAAATTAAAGTGTAAACGAAAAATGTGAAACCAAAAAAAAAATTGAGTCAATAAAACTACTACTAGGTGAATATTAGTAACAGCGTCACTTAAGTCCATTGTAAAACAAAGCTATATAGACCATGTGCTTCCATTGCCTTTGATGTGTAGCAGACAGCCCAGTACAGTGGACGGAGCAAAACCCTGGGCACATTCGGATGGCCTAGGAACAGCACTCCTGGATTTGGTTTTTGCTAAATATATACATGGTTTCACCTTGCGGATGCTGATGTAATAATACCGTAGCCTCTTCGCCCCAACCTCTCTACACGTGATCAAAACCCACCTAAGCTTCAACTTTGCTGCATGCGGATTAAGTATTGGAAATGAAAATCTGTGGCTCAACCTATAGAACCTTTACTTAAGTAGCTTTAAATATCACCTCCAGCACCGGGCCTGACTGCACGGATTGCCGTATAAGTTGTAAGTACTAAAGAAGCCCATTTTATTTGTGAAGTGAAGCACATGGTATCGTTCACGAATTAACTGTTTGATTTAATTATAAATAATTTGATTATGTACCCAAGTTTCGCTGTATATTTGCCACATGCTTGCATACATATAGCCAAGTGCTTATTTAAAAGTGAAACGCCTTAATGGCCAAGACATATTAAGCCCTATCCATATATTTCTAAATATGATTCGAATTGAAGTTTAATTTTGTTATTATCCATATTCATATTGTTGTTATCTTCATCCTAGAGTTATTATATATGCAACCATGAAAACCGAGTTTGTGAATTACACTAGTTTACAAAAATAAAAAAATAAATGACCCATTTCCACTGAAATATTTTTTTAGTATAGCTTGGAACGGAGATCTCAAAAATCGATTTCAAAAATTTTTCCATGGCTCCGTTTTTGAGATATGAATTTTTTAATTTTTCTGGTAGGTTCTCTTACATTCAAAGCCATATCTCACTTTGTAATTGTTAGATAGAGTCATACAAGATACGAATCGAAAGCTTTATAAGGTGGCAATTATCGCGTAGAACATTGTTTTCAAATCGGTTGAGTAGTTTGAATTCAACGACCAAGAATATTTCCAAAAATTGATTTTTTGCTTAAAAATTCAAGATTTAAACGCATAGGAAAAATATAAATAAATCCAAATAAATTATTTTTATTTTTTCTACTTAAGAGTCGCACTTCTACGAAAAAAACCAGATATCGATTATCAAGATCTATGAACAAACACAGGAGCTGTGAGCAATTTAGTGGAAAAAAATGTGGTGTTTTCGTGATTATTTAAAAATAAATTTTCGTTTGCTTCGACTTTTGTTCCGTTCTTGATTATTATTTTCGTTCTGACTTTTCGCTCACTTCATAAATTGACCAAAAGATGAAGAAAAACAGAAAAAAATTTTTTGGTGAACTCACTAAATACTCAAATTTTATGCCACCCATTTATATATATTTTTATATGATATGTGGAAAGAGAGTTGAAAGCAGACGCATCACCCAAAGGGCTCCCGTGTAAATCAAAATTTAAGACACTTAAAGGCAGCGGAAGCACAAAGAAACTGAGACATACTTGTCAGAGGCTGGCGAAGGCTGTGAGGACCGTCGTCGATCTGGCCAAGAAGCGGATCCTCGTGTGGAAAGGCAACAAATATCTGGACTGCATTTCTGCCGCGAATTTCTGGCAACAACAAAAACTTAAAGAGGGTGAGAGAAATTGCACACACACAAAGCATTGCAGCATTTTTTTTTTTTGTTTTTGTTGGACACATATAAACAGCCTATTACTGGGCACACAAACAACAGCTGATAGTGTTGGAAAACGCGCAAACCAGCTATTACAGAAGCTTTGGGAAATCTCTGGCAAAGCTTTTGGCGCCAACGTAGCTAATATTTGAAATGTCTGTTAGGAGATCGCCCACTATCGCAAAAATGCACAACGATATGCCTGGTGCAAATCAAACGAGCCAAGATACACCAATGCAAGTCGAGAAACGTAAGAGGGGTGCTCTCTCGCCCGAAGTATCGCTTAATGACCTCATGGTAGCTATCAATCAAATGAACACTAATGTTGACTTGAAACTTGCAAATTTAGAGAGCACACTAGCATCAAAAGAAGACATGTGTCAGATTAAAACTCAACTGGGAACGCTGAATCAAGCCATAAACAAGCTTGAAACTGAAAATTTAGCTATGAAATTGGAAATAGCTCAACTTAAGACGGATAGAGAAGCGGATAGACGGGAACTGAACAAACTGTCACAAGAAGGAAGAAACAAAAACTTAATAATAAAAGGACTTCTTAAGGGCAATGCAACCAAAGAAAAGATAGAACACCTGATGCGCGATAAAATGGGAGTTCGCAATGCTACAGTTAGGGAAACCCGAATTCTGTTCGAAAGGCAAGACAAAGTCGGCGTACTGGCAGAGATGGAGACAACAGGTATGGCAAAGGATCTCCTCAAAAACGGACGTACTCTCTCCGGCACCTCCATTTACATAGAAAAGGACTTGAACAAAGAAAAGCAGGAACAGAAAAGAGGACTACTGATATTAAAAAAGGAACTAGCAACAATGAATAAAAATGTAAAAGTATTTGTAAAAAATGAAAATATTAATATTGGCGGCCAATGGATGAGTTTTAATGAGCAGAACATTCTAATGTGTCAAGGACAACCGGCTGAATCATACATTCAAGAAACTTTTTTGGCGAAAAGGCAAGGCACATAAGTTTGTCTTACAACGATCTGCTTAATAAGGCAAAAAACTGCCAAGCTTAAACACTTCCATCACAAAAACACCATCACCAAACCCTGCAATAGACCAAACAATAGAACCAGCAATAGAACAATCAATTAAAATATTATCCTATAACATAGCAGGACTCGCAAACAAACGATTACACACTCGATTTTTGAACTAATAAACTCAAACGATATTTTCTGCCTATATGAAACCTTCGTGGATAAAAACCAGGAACAGTTCGAAAACTATTTTGCAGAGCACGTATTGCATTGGGAGCTAGCAGTAAGAACATCAAATAGAGGAAGAGCAAGTGGAGGGATTCTACTCGGTATAAAAAAAGACTTTAGATCACAAATAAACTGTGAGTTTATAAAATCGGAAAATGCAACTACCATAAAACTTGGCACGGGGGAAGGAACTTTCTACATAGTACCAACCTACCTTAACTGTAACAAGTGGACTGGGGACTATAATAAACTGAATAATGCCCTATTGGAGTTTGGTTCGGAAAAAATAATGATAATTGGAGACCTTAATGCGAGAATAGGAAGTGAACAAGTAGAAACGGAGAGTCACCACACAGCACACAGTATCGCCGTAAAGCAAAGAATTGCCAAGGACATACATGTTGACAGAAATGGGAAAAAACTTATCGAGTTGTGCGAATTGCATCACCTTACCGTTCTTAATGGTAGAACGGTAGGGGACGCCCAAGGCGATTATACATTTGTGAGAGCACAGGCAACATCAACAATTGATTACTGTCTAATTGGTTCTGACTGGTCTAACCATATAAAAGATATGAAAATAAAAAGCGAAATATTCTCAGACCATATGCCTTTGGAAGTAAAAGTCAACTTATATGTTACCCATGAAACCCCAGAAAGCCAGCTACTCCCAAAGCTACGCTGGAAGACCAATCTAGCCCACATATATACCGAAAAACTTAAAATGAACCTGCGCAGAACGGATGCAAGCCCAACCCAGGCGCACATTGAAAGCCTTACAGAATGTTTACAGGAAGCCGCGAAGTGCATGCAATCTACAAACAAGAGACATCGAAAACAACCCTGGTTTGATAGTGACTGCGAAACGCTAAGAAAGAGTTCTATGAATCTTTTGAAACAAATGAGACATGGAGCCACTGCAGAAAATAAATCGTACTACCATAATGCAAATTCACAGTATAAGGCGCTATGTATATACAAGGAGTACATTTATTACCAAAATATGGAATCGGAGATAAATAGTGTAAGAGACAGCAAAGCCTTCTGGCAACTTGTTAGGCTTTTAAATGGCCAAGCGGCTAGATCCAATATTAAAATAGAAGCCAGCATACTAGCAGATCATTTTCGAAACATGCTATACTCGCACAACAAGCCAGAACAGCTAAGCATTGCGATTCCTCAGATCATCATCGAAGAAATGGACCGCAGGATAGCCATGGAAGAAGTACAACAAGCACTCAAAAATGCAAAAAACAACAAGGCCCCTGGAGAAGACAGACTGCCAGTAGAATTTTTAAAAAAATGCTCCAGCACAATTTACTGAGCGCCTGACAGCTGTGTATAACGATATTTTTGATAGCGGAACTATTCCAGATAGCTTTCGAAAGAATATAATTTTTCCGATCGCGAAGAAAGGAGACCTCACGAATCCAGCAAACTATAGAGGCATTTCATTTATAAACGCAATAATGAAAACATTTGCAGCGATTTTACTAGCACGCTTAACTGATTGGGTGGAAACTCACAGCATACTAAGTGAATACCAGACTGGATTCAGAAAGCGATACTCAACCGTGGACAGCATATATGTATTTACCGCCATTGCAAAAGAGCGCCTAGAAAGTAAAAAGAAAATGTTCACTTTCTTTATAGATTTTAAAGCAGCCTTTGACACTATCGACAGGCAAAAATTGATTATGAAATTGAGCTCTATCGGGGTATCGTTTAAAATGGTAAATATCATCCAAAGCTTGTACTCGAAAAACCAAACTGCAGTATGGGACGGAAGCACACTATCGGATTGGTTTAAAACAAATAACGGGGTAAAACAAGGTTGCCTACTGAGTCCGCTTCTGTTTGCATTATATGCGGATGACATGGTCTTATTAGCCGAGGACGCGGCAACACTACAAAAAATGATTAATGCGGCACAAAGGTATTGCGACACCTGGGGATTGCAAATAAATATCCAAAAATCTAAGGTGATGATAATAAAGGAGCGAGGAAGAACAGCCAACGATGAGCAGTGGATGCTAAATGGGGAGAAACTCGAGGTGGTAAAGCGATTCAAATACCTAGGAGTTACACTTACACCTAATATGAACTTCGCAAAACATATTGCCGAAAAACTCGCAGATGCAAAGAAGGCGCTGAATAGCACTTGGAAATCTCTTCTCGGCAAAAAGCACGTTTATCATAGCACGAAATTTAAAATGTTTGAAGCAACCGCCAAAGCGATAATGTGCTATGCAGGACAAGTCTGGGGTTACCAGTACTACGATGAGGTGGAGCAACTGCTGCGGTTCTACATAAAGAAAATGTTTCGTCTCCCAACCAATACCCCAACATACGCCATTCACCTTGAAACTGGGCTCCACCCACTCTACATCCAAACCCTGGAACAGCACTTTACCTATATAAACAAGGTGATGCATATGCCAGAAAACAGATTGCCCAAAATCGTTACGAAACATTTACTTCGCTCCAAATCGCAATTCTTCTCGACATGGGTAACACTAGCTGGAAAGCACAATATTCATTGGAATGAAAGTGACGTTCACGACTGGCCCAAAATGCAACAAACAATTATCCAAAGGGAGGAAGTAGAAGCCAGAGCAAACTACGAGCAGAAAGCAATCCAGAGTAGCACCCGAAACACATACAAATTATTGAACCACAACTTCAACGAACAAAATTATTTCAACGACATTTATGACTCCTTCAGCATATCACTAATATTTAAGGCACGAGTTGAACTGCTCGCCTTAAATTTTATGCCACATATACCGACAGCAAACGAAGAATGTTCTCTGTGTAACCTACGGGTTAGAGAAGACGTTTTCCACTTTATCGCAATATGCCCCATTCTTAGCGAACTCAGGCGGTTACACTGGAGGAAGTCATGTTTAACAAAGGAAGAATACTTGGCGGTTCTAAACGGTGAAGACTGGCACATTCTAGCTGAGTTCTTAAAGGAGACTCTGAGATACCGGCGGAATATTATCAACGAGTATACTTGAAGGGGACCAGCACTGTCACTAAAGAGGAACGATGTGGTATCTCGCGACGAGCGAGGCATCCTCGAAGTGAGCTGAGTTTGGCAGACGGAGATATTCCATGCCAATTAACTTTTTATCTATATATATAAAAGAGTTCAACCTGACTGACTGACTGGTGACCGTCGCACAGCCTATACCATAAAAGATAGGAAGATGAGATTTTCACAGAAGTTTTATCTTATGCTGAAAGTGAGTACTAAGAACGGATTTTGGAAAATTCTGTCGGGAAATGTGGGAAAATTCGCGGAAAACTGTTGTATGAAACTTTTTTGTTTTTCATCCGATCAAGTTCAAACTTATTTTCAAAGATCTATATGAAAATTCAACAACAACTGCATACCAATCTTCCGAAAATTCACCTCCCCTGGGTGGAAAGTGGGTGGTCAAGGTTGTATGGGCGAAACTTTAATTGCCAGTGATTAGCTCCAAACTCATTTTCAAAATTACACATACTAAGACATAAAAAAAAAGACTTTCAAATTTTGGAAAATTTATCCCCAAAGTCGGAAAATTCACGGAAAACTGTTGTATGAAACTTTTTTGTTTATTATCCGATCAGATTCAAACTCATTTTCAACGATGTATATGAAAATTCAACAATAAGTGTGTTCCAATTTTCCGGAAAATCCCACCCGAAAAAGTCGGAAAAGCGCCGGAAAAGTTTGTATGGTAAACATTTGATTTTCATCCGATTGACTTGAAACTTGGTTCGCAAGCATAGTACGCAAAATATTCGACACGTGTTTTCCCGATTTCGGAAAATCCGCCCACGAGGAAAATGGCTGGAAAATTCTGCATGCAAACAACTATTTTTCATCCGATTGGCTTGAAATTCGGTTTGTTATAGTAGAATACGAAATAGTTTGAAATGTGATTTTCCGAAGTTGGAAAACTCGACCTGACGGTCGGAAAATTGCCGGAAAATTCTGCATGAAAAAAACTATTTATCATCAGATTGGCTTGAAACTCGGTTTGAAAGGACAGAATACGAAATAATTTAAAATGTGATTTTTCAATGTCGGAAAATCCGCCCCCAGGCGTGAAAATGCCCGGAAAATTCTACATGCAAAAGAATTATTTTTCATCTGATTGACTTGAAACTCGATTTGTAAGGTAAAAATGAAAATTCATTAGTGTTTTCATTTTCCGATGTTGGAAATAACGCCGGGATGTGGGTGGGATGTGGGAGGGATATGGATGGGATGTGGGTGGGAGGTGGGTGGGATGTGGGCGGGAAGTGGGTGGGATGTGGGCGGGAAGTGGGTAGGATATGGGTGGAATGTAGGTGGGAAGAGTATGGGATGGGGGCGGGAAGTGGGAGGGATGTGGGTGGGATGTGGGAGGGATGTGGGTGGAATGGGGGTGGGATGTGGGCGGGAAGTGGGAGGGATGTGGATGGGATGTGAAAGAGATGTGGGAGGGATGTGGAAGGGATGTGGAAGGGATGTGGGAGGGACGTGGGTGGGATGTGGGTGGGATGTGGGCGGGAAGTGGGCGGAAAGTGGGTGGGAAATGAGTGGGAAGTGGGGGAAATTGGGTGTAAAGTGGGTGGGATGTGGGTGGACCGTAGGTGGGAAGTGGATAGGATGTGGATGGGATGTGGGCGGGAAGTGGATAGGATGTGGATGGGATGTGGGCGGGATGTGGGAGGGATGCGGATGGGATGTGGGCGGGAAGTGGGAGGGATGTGGGCGGGAAGAGGGAGGGATGTGGGTGGGATGTGGAAGTGATGTGGGCGGGATGTGGGCGGAAAGTGGGTGGGAAGTGAGTGGGAACTGGTGGAATTGGGTGGAGAGTGGGTGGGAGGGATGGGGGTGGGGTTCGATTTCTGGGTTCTGCGGTGTATTATTATATCTAATATTGTTTGGTTTTATACTGTTAAAAGCGCAGCGAAGCGCGTCGGGTTATTTGCTAGTATCTTTATATAATAATAATAATAAAAAAATATAGATACAACTACTACTACTAAAGCCACTGCGCTACGCCGATGTTTCATAACCGAACGATCTGGTATCTGGGGACGACCCGGGAAGCCAGGTGTATTAGGTTGTGACAGCAAAGGCGGAGCGTGCGGCGATCAATTGACGGATACAAACCATGTCGATTATCGTTAAATGTAAATCATTTTTTGTCTAAATTTTTAATAATGTTGTACTTCTATTTATTTATTCTTGTACATCGATCTCATGTTCAAATTTAATTTAAAATAAAGATTACTACTACTACTACTACTATATATTTTTATCAAAGTACGAGTATATCATTTCATAAAATATCTGTTCAGAAAATTTGTTAATAAAATAATTAATTAATCAAAAAATAATACAAAAACAGACTCTTTAATTTGATTGACGATTCAGTATACGTGAAACTGTATGATTAACTAAACTTTGTAAATCAACTTCAGCGAGTTCACTTACACTAATGCTACTTGGATGACTGTGAGTTTTAGCTTGCAGAACATTATCATAACTGGGTAAAATATTATATGAAATTTTAGAGTTAATGGAACGTCGAATAAGTAAGTGGTTTTAAGTTGAATAGGCATCCATCATCATAAATTCCGCATATTCATAACCATTTGCGTCAATTAATGTTTGATTTGCTGTAGAGAGGCATTCTGTAAAGCGTTTGCAGCGGGCTCATCTATTTTAGCTATTTTTGATATTCTTCATTTCTTTCTTCTTGATGAAGGCTCGTTGAAGTCGGATTTGGGACGGCCACGACTCAATCATTCGACTTTTCGGCTTTTTCTGTCACTGTGAAAGAGAGCTTCAAATCAAGCCAATCCGAATGCTTCTGCAAAACAGTCAAATTGGTATGATTGCAGCTTTAACACCGGATGTAAAATTATTTGCAGACAGCAAAGTCAAAATTCTGCAACTCTTCTGAATCTGCAAAGTATCGAAACGACGATTTTACGACCTCTTTTAGCATTAGTGTCATTTAGGGCGCACCACTTCGAAAAACTAATATGTACGAAATGATGCATTATAAATGATTGCCAAAAATAAACATTTCTAATAATAAATTAAGAAAATAAACCAATTTGTCATTTACTATACTTGCAACAATAAAAAACACGTAAAAAAGTACTTAACATGAAACAACAAAACACAAATACTTGCTGCATGCGGATCAAAATATTTTGACGCTGGGCAGCTCCTCCGGGCAACTCCGGGCAGCTGATTCTTTTACTATTTTAATCTATTATTATTAACAATAAATGATAATAAATATGAGCATCGGAATCGATCGGCATCACAACTAAAAGCTTAATTGAAAGTCCAAAAAGTAAACGAAAAACAATCAAAAAATGTCATTTCTGATTTGGCTTTGTTTTAAAAGATAAACCACAATATCCAAATTGTTAAATAACTCAAATCATTGTTAATACCTGTTCCAACGTTATCCATATCATTAAAAAGTTATTGTTACTTTTATTTGATAATTTTTTTAACTTTTAAATGTTGGGTCACTTTGAGACAAAACACAAATCACTAAATTGCATAGCAAGTGGTTTAAGTTTAAGGGATTTTTACACAAAGAGCGAATGGTCACACAAAAAAAGTTTGTTTGTTTCAAAAAGATAATTTATTTATGATATGATCGACATACAGGGTTGCCCATATTCGACGGACCCATCTGGCAACGCCATAACTTTTGACAGAGATGTCAGATCGCTTAATGACATACCGCGTTTGAAGCGTCAGTCCAAGCAGATTTTTACCATGGAACAATACACGCCAAGCGAGCGCTCTGAAATAGTTGAAATTTACATTCAACAGAACAAGTCAATTGTGAAAACTCAACGTGCTTTTAAAAAATTAAAAATTAAGCCCATTTAACATTGAATGACTGAAAATCCTGAGGAGAAGTGCCTCTTCATGACGAAAAAGTCACAGTTTGGTGCGGCGTTAGTGCGAAAACGGTCATTGGGCCGTTTTTCTTCCAAAATGAAAATGGCCATGCTGTTACCATCAACCAGGAGCGTTATCGCGACATGATGACCAATTTTGTGATGCCAATTATTCGTCGGAAGCATATGAGGCAGTTCTGGTTTCAACAAGACGGCGCTCCACCGCACACAAGTCGCATAACAATCGATTTTCTGAAGAAATTGTTTCCGGGCCGTTTGATGTCGAAAAGTGGGGATTTGGACTGGCCACCGCGTTCGCCCCATTTGACGCCGCCTGACTTCTTCTTGTGGGGATATTTGAAGTCAAAGGTTTACGTTAACAAGCCAAGGACCGTAGAAGAGCTCAAGGACAACATTCGTGAAGAAATAGCCGCTATTCCGGCCGAAATGTTGGCGAAATCGATGGAAAATGCTGCAAAAAGGGCAAAATACGCCATCAACGCCAGAGGCGGCCATTTGAGAGATATCATATTCAAAAATTGATGTAAACAAATCTACTTGGAACAAATTAAATGATTAAGATTGCCAACCGCCAAATTTTTATTTTTTTCTTTGATTTTTAAAAAAAAAACATGGGTCCGTCGAATATGGACAACCCTGTACTTCAAAGTGTAAAATTTTGATTTCGGTTTTTTGATTTTTGTCGTATGGGAGCTACCACTGTGCGATGTCAACAGAGTAGCTAACCCCGATCAAATAGAGCAAGTGCAAATGGAGCAGAAGCAGACAGCTATCTCACAGCTCACACAACAAGTTTCTAGAATGAGCATAGATAGTCTTGCAGCTTTAAATAGCCATCGTGAAAGCGGTAACGTTGAACCTGAATGGGCAAGACTTAGCTTTCCATCGCCAAATCCTCCAGTACAGTTAGAATCGTTTGCATCAGGTGGTCAACCAATATCAAAGCAAACCCAAACCGCGCACAAAGCTCAAATGAAAGAATTAGTATTCAAGTAATTGCACAAAATTTATCCAAGGTTGCTTACTTGATGAATAGTTGGAAGCTTCAGTACTCAGGGAATCGTGAAGGCATGCCAGTTGGAAAATTTATTTATATGGTTTCTGCTTTGGCGAAAGATAACACAAGTTTACAAAAAAAGGCCAACTTTTGCAATAAAGAAATTGGCAACCGTTCCTTATGTAATTTTGGCCGCTGAACATCACGTCAGGTTTACGCGATATTCGCATAAACATGTGTTGAGCGAGGTGTCTTTACATTTGTTGGTCCTGTGGCCACATTAAGTGTTATATTCCAACAAAATTTGTTTTAATGCTAGCTGCATTGAATAGCGTTACTTAAAAACCAAACACGATGTTTTTATTTTGCTGATAAGGTACAAATTTTTGGATTTTAATACTGAAAATGTGGTTATTTTTTGATAAAATCGATTTTTTATCAAAAGTTGGATATTAAAAAGTTGTTTCAGATCGATTTTTGTTAATTTTAAGACATTTAAAGGTTTAATATTGTTAAAAAAATGTAAAAACATGACAAAACTTTTTATAGTTTTTGGGCTATAACCGCGATGATATCGAAAAACTAAAAATATGTAAAATAAGAAGAAACAAAGGACTACCAACTATTTTTTCTAAGATTTTTAATATCATTTTCTATGGCAGTTTGGAGAACCTTGGCGTTAAATACGAAATAATAACCGAAAATTTACTACAAGCACTTACATTAAGAACTCTGCAAACTAGTCTTACATTAATAGCATCATATATAAGAGGAATTAATTGGAGAAGCGATTTTCGAAAAGTGGAAGACTTCCTTGTAGAGCATCAACCTGTTAATCCCATTATAATCGGCGATCTAAATGTCAGAATAGGCGAACAAACACAAGAAATGCCTGAAGGTTTAGATATGCCTTCCCTTGGAAACTCATTACGGCGCAAATCCACAGATAAAGTGGCTGACAGCAATGGAAAATATTTTATGGAATTCTGCGGTGATAAAAGCCTTATTGTGCTCAATGGACTGACCAAAGGAGATAAACTGGGTGATTTCACCTATATAAGCACTGTTGGTAGATCGACAAATGATATTGTTGCAGCATCGCATTATGCCCTGGAAAGTATAAAAGATTTTAGTGTGGAAAAGCAGAGTTGGTCGGATCACCTGCCGTTAAGGCTAAAAGTGTCTTTACAAGGAATAGACAGAACAAAAAAACTTAACCTGCTCCCAAAATACATATGGAGAACGTCTATGGCTGAGCATTTTCATTCCCGCGTTTCGACATCTTTGGCAGCGGTGCAGTTGGATGCGAACTGCCTGAGCTTAGAAAAACTTCAAGAGGTTATAAAAGCCGCTGTCCCTATACCAAAAAAACCCGTTTTCCAAAGTAAACAGAAATGGTTTGATCTGGAGTGCTTCTTGGAGCGTAAGAAAGTACTGAAGCTTCTAAATAAGTGTGTTGCTTATGGAGAAGATAACATAAGAAAAGACTATGTCGAGAAGAATCAAAAATATCGACTACTGTGTATGGAAAAAAAAGATAGATACTGGCAGCAGCTGGGTGAAAAGCTGGATGAGGTCAAGGACAGCAAGGGCTGGTGGAAGGTAGCAAGAGAGTTAAAGAATAGCCACTTCCAGACAGGAAACAACATCTCAGCATCGGACTTTCAGAGCTATTTTCAAAATCTACTGAGCCCAGAACAAACTGCAGCGGACATTATTTTTGTCAGAAACTTTGCAACAGATGATTTGTTGGATACGCATATAACCAGGACCGAAATATTGAAAATACTGGATCAAGTAAAGTTGAACAAAGCACCGGGAGAGGATAGAATTCCATATCAATTCTACATAAATGCCCCAATGGACTTCATCGACGCACTGGCTGAAGTCTATAATGACATGCTGGATACAGGACGGATTGAAGAAAACTGTACAACAAGTGTCGTATTCCCAATTTTCAAAAAGGGTGACCCAGACCTACCACAAAATTACGGAGGGATATCCTTAATAAACAGTATAGCGAAAGTGTTTATGGGCATTTTAAACAGCCGACTAACAAACTGGGTTAAGTGCCATGAGAAGTTAAAAGAATATCAGGCCGGCTTCCGAGAAAAATATTCGACTGTGGACAATATATACAATTTAATAACCATCGTATATCTGAAACGGGAGGAGAAAAAGAAAGTATAGGCCTTCTTTGTTGATTTTCGGGCAGCCTTCGATAAAATCCCACGAAAGCTGTTAATGTACAAATTATATTCGATGGGAGTCTCGACCAAATTTCTGAACGTGCTGGAGAGTATATATGCAAATACGAAGGTGGCAGTCTGGACAGGCAAGGAGCTATCAGAGTACTTCGAAACCAATATCGGAGTGAGGCAGGGCTGTCTCCTTTCGCCCCTAGTGTTTGCGCTCTTCCTTGACGACCTCCATGATTTCATAGGTGGCGGCTTAACAGTGGGAAGAGAAAATATACGCATTCTATTGTATGCAGATGACATAGTCATAATGGCTGATGAAGTCACTGTATTGCAGCAAATGATCGATCGGCTGGAAATATATTGTAAGACATGGAACATGGAAGTTAATATGACCAAATCGGAAATAATGGTTTTCAGGAGAGGAGGGCGGCTGGCAAAGGCTGAAAATTGGACACTTCAGAGCGAACCCATAAAGATCGTACCTGAGTACAAGTATCTAGGAGTTATGTTGACGCCCACTTTAAATTTCAAGAAGCATGTTACAGCTAGAACTGCGGCTGCAAAGCAAAGCATAAACATTACTTGGAAGAGCCTTCTTGGCAAAACAATGTCTCTACCGAAATGAAGTGGAAAATCTATGATGCCGTGTGTAGGGCAATACAAGCTTACGGAGCGCAAGTCTGGGGCTTTGGGCAACACGATAAAGTGGATAAGCTGGAAGCCTTTTTCATCAAGCGTATTTATAATTTGCTACAGACAACGCCACACTATGCTCTTGCACTGGAAACGGATAAATACGGCAGTAGATTCTACATGTTGGACCAGCACCTCCGATACATATACAAGACTCTATTTACATACGACAGTCACAGGCTGCCACGATTCCTTTCTCAGTTGGTTCTGGAGAAAAATATTTTCTGGGCAAAAGAGCTAGGTACACTGTGCTCACTGCATAACATAGAATGGGACTGGAATGCCAATCGCAATGCGCTCATCGCGGATCTAAGGAAAGACAGGCATTCGGAACTCGTGCGGCAAAAACTAAGAAGCGAAGGGAGAATCTACAAGGAGCTCGACCATACTATTGGCAAAAAATATGCACAAGTGGATACTAGGACAGTATCATGGATCTTTAAGGCAAGAAGTGACATGATATTGTTAAATGGAAATAGGTTTGTTACAGGACGGACAAATAAATGCGAATTGTGCAATACAAATGATATAGAGGACATCAACCATTTCCTGGGCAAATGTCCTATACTAAGAGAACACATAGCACTATATTTTAATCAACCTGTACTAAGTCCGAATTAGGTCATAGATATTTTAAATGATGCGAGCAATACTAACTGGAAGGGTTTAGTGCAGTTTTAGCAACAGGCCACTCAGTATAAGAAACGAATTTTGGGGGAATCTTTTTAAATTTAAATAATAACATGCACATAAATTTTAAAAATTTGGTGGGCCCCTAATCCGACACTGGGTCCCAACGATCCTGTATCTCGCGACGAGGGGGAAAGCAGGGTGTATTATGTATGGCACCTAGGGGATCCCCAAATACAATAACAAAATTAACAAAAATCAGCGAAAACAACGAAACGAACTCTCCGACTGACGACTTAAAGTCATAGTCGAGTAATATTTAAAACCTTAAGTTATTTAACACTTTGTAATGTTCATAATGTTCATAATATCAGCATTATTGGTTTTAAATAAATTTATTATTATTATTATTATTATTATTATATCATTTTCTAGTTAGAAAATCTGGTTGGAGCACCAGATGTTCCAATTGATGTTCCATCTCTAAAAATAGGGCTGAAACTCTCGCCAAAAAATTTCCCTTGTTTTAGATGTGGGTTAATTTAATGATTAACTGGAATTTTTTGATTGTGTTATATGTTTTATGTTGCATTTTTAAATAATTTTAAGTCGCATTCTCCACCAATATAATGCAAAATTTAAAAATTTGTTAGCTCCAAACATGAGGAGTTAGTTTCCATCCCTTAATCCGCTAGCTTGCATGTAGAGGGCGCCACTTCGACAAACGGCGCTAGTAAAGAAAGAGCTTTCTAAAATCTCCTAACAAAACATTAGAGGTTTGAAACCAACCAAAAGAAATTTCTGTGGCACCTAAGAATTGGAATTCGGTTGGAATTTGGTTGGAAGAGGTTTCTGTGGCACCCCCGTATATAACGTTATTCAATGCAGCTCACATTAAAACAAATTTTGTTGGAATAGAACACTTAATGTGGCCACAGGACCAACAAATGTAAAGAAACATCGCACAACACACGTTTATGCGAATAACTCGTAAACCTGAAGTGCTGGGAGAAAACGGACAATTTATTTGAAGCGGCCAAAAATACATTAGGAACGGTTGCCAATTTCTCTGTTGCAAAAATTTTTATAAACTTTTTATAAACTTGTGTAATCTAAACAGTAATTTCGAATTGCTTTGTGAAAATATACACGTCTTATTTTTTGGCAGAGCGAGTGAATGGTTCTGGATATATAGAAGAACGGTGAATAAAGTCGTTTGGGACGATTTATGCATTGCTTTATAGGCTAATTTCCACGATCCTTTGTCAGATGAAGATGTGACAGAGCTGATTCGCGAGCGTAAGCAACTGCCTAATGAGAATTTCGATGAGTTTTATAACGCCGTAATACTTCTCGTGGATAGACTACAATTTCCCATAATGGAAACAACACTGGTTGGTATTCTGAAAAGAAACTTACGGCCATATCTGCGAAAGGAATTATTATACTTTGAGATCTATTCAGTAAGTAGGTTAAGAAGCTTGGTTCTTAAACGCGAAGCCTTTGAAGACGAAATAAGTAAGATTCCTTACAAACCTACAGGGAAACACCAATTTTGCTAGATTATTGGTAATCTAAGTGAGAACGAATCGGAATCGAATAATCAGGAATTTTGCGAGTTAAAAAGAGATAAGGAAGATATGAAAGTTAAGAAATTTGTATGTTGGAACTGTCTTAAGCCAGGTCATTTATTGATCATTTGCCGTGGCGAACGAAATGTGTTTTGTTATGGGTGTGGCTCACCTAACACATTGAAGCCAGATTGCGATCGTTGCAAGGGAAACTTGAAGACGAGCGGCAGCCAAAACGCCAACTCCCGCTCGAGAGAATAGCGAAACACGAAGATGCAAGTAAATCCATACCCGATAGCACAAAGACAATCGTTAAGAAAGAGAGTAAAAGCAATATTCTTCCTAAGCTATTTCCAATTATACCTTATCACAAACAAATGCAAAAATATATTGCGGTTAGAGACAGAATCTTCAACGATGGTTTATCTTTAACAGATAATATTTGTCAGAAGAGTAGACGGAATACTTCGCGTTCCCATGAGTTTTCAAAAGAAAACTAAGAAGAGAGCAAGAAGCATAAAATTTAGTTTAGATACAATTCTTGATGAAAGAAAAGATGTTCGACCATTTGCAAAAGTGCAAGTCTTTGGAAAAATTTATAACGGTCTACTAGATTCAGGAGCGTCAGTATCATGTCTTAGTGGCGATGCAGCTGGTGAGTTTTTAGAAAGAAATCATTCATTTAGACAGACAAATGCAGTTGTAGAAGCAGCAGGTGGATCGAAATATAAAGTTTTAGGTTGGGTGGAGACAGAAGCTGCATTTAGAGGGCAAAGCAGACAGATCAAATTGTATGTCATACCTGAACTGAAATAAAGTTTGTACTCGGTATTGACTTTTGGATAGCATTCGGGCTGATGATAAGCTTTTTTAGTGAGCTAAGGATAAGCGAGTTAAAAATTCCCGCATTGCTAACAAGTGAGCAACAAAATCGGTTACAGTCAGTGATACAATTGTTTCCTGAGTTCAACAAGGACGGTCTGGGAAAGTCTTCACTTATCGAGGATCTTATTGAGATAGAACCAAATACCAAACCAATTAAGCAAAGGTATTTTTCTGTCTCTCCAGCAATTGAGAAGAAAATTCACGCCGAAATTGATACAATGCTTAATTTGGGTGTTATAGAACCAGCACTACCAAGTTGTTCATGGAGTAGTCCGGTATCAGTTGTTCAAAAGCCAGAAAAGTTTCATTTATGCCTAGACTCAAGAAAGGTGAATGCAGTTACTGTAAAGGATGCGTATCCGTTGCCCAAAATAAATGGAATATTGTCACGAATTCCAAAGGCAGAGTTCATAAGCTCTTTGGATTTGAAGCATGCCTTTTGGCAGATCACACTTAGCGAAGGGTCTAGAGATTATACAGCCTTCACGGTTCCTAATCGACCTTTATATAGATTTCGAGACCTGCCTTTTGGGTTGACAAACGCAGCGCAAACTATGTGTAGACTGATGATATGGTGTTAAAACAAGCAGGGTTAACCCTTAATGTTGACAAATGTCGTTGGTGCGTTCCTGAAGTCAGATATCTAGGTCATGTGATTGGAAACGGATGTACCAAGCCAGATCATGAAAAGATTTCAGCGTTTTCTCATAGTTTCTCGGCTGCGCAGGATGGTATCGTAGATTTTTGGAGAATTATGCTGAATTGAGTGCACCACTTACAGACCTAACAAAAAAGGATACAATTTTATACGCACAGATGAAGCTCAGAGTGCATTCGAAGAGATTAAGAATAGCCTTACATCTGCTCCTTTATTGGTTACTCCAGACTACGAGAAGCCTTTTATTATACAGTGCGATGCTTCGAAGACCGGTGTAGGAGCTGTGTTAGCCCAGCTAGACGATGAAGATACGGAACGTCCAATAGCCTACTTCTCCAGGAAGTTAACCCAAGCTCAACAGAACTATAGCGTAACAGAGTTAGAGTGCTTAGCAGCGATTCTGAGTATAGAGAAATTTCGAGAATATGTTGAAGCCCAAGAGATTAAGGTGATTACGGATCATGCCAGCCTTCGGTGTCTAATGCGTCAATCCGATTTGAATGGCTGTTTGGCAAGATGGGCCCTGAAGCTCCAAGGCTTTGTTTTTACGATTGAGCATAGAAAAGGTAGCTTAAATGTGGTACCCGATACCTGATTTGAGTACACCCGATGTAGACTTGAGTTTACCCCACTTGACTTCCCAGTCATATTTAAATTTGCAAAAATTTGTTGAACAAAATCAAAATCGGTTACCAAAAAAAACAAATAAAAAATAAAAAGGAATAGACAAATACTTGTACAAACGTACTCGATTTTATTAGAGAGAGATTTTGGAGGGGGAGGGGGGGGAGCAATTGATCCCACCGGAGTGGATGAAACCGAAAGGGAAAACAAAAATTCCCATCTCCCCCATCCCAACGCGGCGGGCGGAAACCCAAAAGAGGGGATGGGGTTTTTTTTTTTTTCCCCCCCGGCAAGCGAAGGAAAAAAAAAAAAAAGTTTGGGGGGGTGTTTGGCAACAAAACCAACCCCCCAAAAAAAACAAACAAACAAAGAAATTTTTTTTTTTTCGCACCCCCCAACAGGGTTATGGGTTTGATCGGACCCAACCCCCAATCTATGGAAGGGTATTGTTGTTTTGTTTGTTGTTTTTTTTAATATAACCAACTTCATCCCTAAAAAAAAAAAAAATGGGAATATAGTAAGATAGTTTTTGTTGCGATGGCTGAGAGCGACAAGTCGCTCTCCCACTTAGGTCCTCAGGCGTGGCGGGCCCGTTGCGATGCCATATATTCCCTGTTAAACCCTTTAATCCCGAGGGGGGTCAATACTGAACCATTGTGTGGACAGAATATAGTGTATTAGAGCTGGGATCTCTATCTCGGACATCTCAGAGAGATTGGTAAAGAAGGGTTGACCTAGGGTTCTAAGTCTCCTCCTACTCAGAGCGGGGCAGTGGCACAGGAGGTGTTGTACCGTTTCCTCCTCTTCTTCATATTTACAACTTCTACAGAAGTCATGGTGTGCTACACCTAGGCGTACTGCGTGTCTGCCAATAAGACAGTGACCCGTTAGGGCTCCTACCAGAAGTGCTATGTGTTCCCTTCTGTAACGCAGAAGTGTGTTAGTGCGTTTTTGATTGAATGTTGGCCACGTAAGTCTTGCTACTGAACACGAGGAAAGGTTTTTCCACCTGTCATTTGCAAGACGTAGTGTTTCGTTTTTTATGTGAAGCTTGTAGGTAGCTATAGGCATCCCTATCGTGCTCTTCTCTGAAAGGAGCTCGATGGTAGTGCCTAGTCTGGCCAGTTTGTCCGCAGACTCATTTCCATCTATGTTTCGGTGTCCAGGCACCCATATCAGGTGAATACTGAAGTGTCGGCCAATCTCGTTAAGGGATAAGCGACATTCAGTTAGCGTTTTAGAGTTATTTGTGTGTGAGTCAAGCGCCTTAAGGGCCGCTTGACTATCCGAGTAGATGAATACGTTTCCTTCCTTGACTGTGAGTGTGCTGAGGTAGGTGGCAGCTTCCTGGATGGCTACCACCTCTGCTTGGTAAACACTGCAGTGGTTAGGAAGGCGGAACGATAGGTTTAGGTCTAGGTTGGGGGAGAAAACCCCCCCTCCTACTTTTTCGTCGAGCTTAGAGCCATCTGTGTAGATATTTATGGCGCTAGCTCTGCTATGAGGAAGGTTTTCCCAATCGCTTCGGCTTGGAATGTAGACGTCGTTGGATTTGTCGAACGTACTGTAGAGTGTCCGGAATTACCCCCGTCCCAGGTATCGGATTCTCGTAGTCTAAGGGCTGTAATGGTAGCCATCTGTTTTGCTATAAGGTCTAGTGGTACTAGATGAAAAATGATGTTAAGCGCTTCCGTTGGTGTGGTTCGGAGCGCGCCGCTCATACATATTTCAGCACTTCTCTGTACTTTGTTTAGGCTGTTCAGGACGTATTGTTTCCCGAGTGCTGGCCACCATACTAGTGACCCATATAAAAGTATTGGGCGTACCACGGCTGTGTAGAGCCAGTGTACTATATATGGGGAAAAACCCCACTTCCGGCCTATAGCCTTTTTGCATGAGAAAAGAGCAGTTGTTGCCTTTTTTTATGCGGTCAGTTATGTTGTCATTCCAGAGTAGCTTCCTATCTAGAACGACTCCCAAGTATTTGGCATTGTCCCCAAAATGTAGGCTCACTCCGTTGATTTTAGGAGGGATGAGATTGGGAATTTTGTATCTCCTGGTGAAGAGTACTAGTTCCGTTTTGTCTGGATTTACACCCAGACCGCAAGTTGTCGTCCACTGAGCTAGTGTTGTCAGTCCGGTCTGCATGAGGTCACACAGCGTCTGTGGGAATAGTCCACATTTAAAAATTGCAATGTCGTCCGCGTAGGCCACCACCATGTGTCCCTCCTCTTCCATCAAACGAAGCAGTTGGTTAACTGTCACGATCCATAGTAGAGGAGAGAGAACACCTCCTTGCGGAGTACCTCTACTAACAAATTTGCGAGCGGTAACGCCTCCGAGTTTCGAGTACACCGACCTGCTGGTTAGCAATTTATCGATGAACCCTATCAGAGGCGTATCCGCTCCCACATTTGTCAAGGCAGAGGCGATGGCACTAGGTTGGACGTTATTAAAGGCACCCTCTATGTCGAGGAATGCCACAAGAGAGTACTCTCCTATTTCAAGAGATTTTTCGATCTTTGAGACTAGGGAGTGTAGGGCGGTTTCTGTTGACCTTCCCTTGCTGTACGCATGTTGTGTGTGTACTAAAAGAGAGGGGTTTATTGTCTGCCTTAGGTAGGTGTCAATAAGTCTTTCTAAGGTTTTGAGAAGGAATGAAGATAGACTGATTGGCCTATAGTCATTCGGTTTTACATGTGATGGTTTGCCAGCCTTCGGTATAAAGACTACTTTAGTTTCCCTCCAACTAATGGGAATATAGTTCAATTTGAGGCAGCTGACGTATATAGTGTATAGCCAGTTTGTTGTATGCTCAATTGTGTGTTGTAATTGTGCAGGAAATACGTTATCAGGCCCTAATGACTTAAAGGGTTCGAACGAGTCGATGGCCCATTTAATTTTGGCGGCTGTTACTATATTCTTATTGTATGTTACGGGTAGGTCGGTTGACTCATCGATTTGTGGTGGGTTTATGGAGCATTCAGGAAAGTGAGTGCACAATAGAAGGTCTAGAGATTCCTCGCTGGAGTCAGTCCAGGTTCCGTCTGCTTTTTGCAGTAACCCTGGCGATACTGGTGAACTTGCCAAGATTTTCCTAAGACGAGATGCGTCAGAGGTTGATTCTATATTGCTACAGAAAAGGGCCCAAGATGTTCGTTTGGCCCGTCTGATAGCTTTTTTGTATGTACTTAGTTTTTGTTTGTACAACTCCCAATCGGTTGTTTGGTCGTTGTGTTTGGCTACGTTAAAAGTATGCCTGCATTCTTTTCTGAGCTTCTCAAGCTCTGCAGACCACCAGGGTGGTTTGAAGGTGGACTTTGTTTTCCTAGGGGGGCAGGCCCTGTCAAACGAGTTTTTGTACGCTGTGGTTAGCGTTTCTACAAGCTCGTCTATTTGTCTTACTGTGCTTGGTGTGTACGGTGGGGACATTTCAAGCGTTCGGGCCAGGAGTTTGTTGTGCACTTCCCAGTTTGTCTTTTTTGGGTTCTGAATTTTCTTGGGTGAAGGTAGTTCATTTGATAGAATGAACTCTATGTACCGGTGGTCGGAGAAAGAATGCTCAGTTAGCACCTTCCATGACACCATTTGTTCATAGAATCCATCGGAGATGAGGGTTATGTCCAATACCTCTCTCCTATTTTTTGTTATGAAAGTAGGGGTAGTACCCCTGTTGGCTATATGCAAGTTTGTTTGCAGAAGGAAATTGTAGAGAGACTCACCTCGCTCGCTTATGTTTGTGCTGCCCCATAGTGTGTGGTGTGAGTTGGCATCGCCTCCTAGTATGAGGCTAGTGTTGTGTGTGGTGCTTCCAATGAGGTCTTGGAATGATTTTGTTGGTGGAAGGTCCTCGCTATCGTGAGCCAGGTAGAAGGATGCCAGCCTGATGGTCGAACTCCTCAATTCCAGGCTGACAGTTGTGATGTCTCCATCGCTGAATTGAGGAAGTAAAAGTGTATTGTAGTGTATTTTGGTTAAAATACATGTGCGAATCTTACCCTTACCCTTGGTGTGGGAAAGTTTGTACTTGGGTGTCCTCAAGCCGTTGATTCTGTCTCCAGAAATCCACGGCTCTTGGACAAGTACTATATCTACCTCGCCCGAGGAGAGGCGAAGTAGAAGAGCAGCGGTTGCTGCTTTACAGTGGTAAAGGTTTATTTGTAGTACCTTCACCATTTTGCGAGAAATTATCGTCCTCCGTCAGCGTGTCGTCGAGTTCATCCGGTTGGAGAAGCTCTTGCTCGCTGTACAGGCGCCCGAAAGATGGTCCATAGTCAGACCCCTCAGAGATGTAGCCACAGCGCTCCTCTTCTGGAGGGGTACGCTCAACATCCATCGCTACATCTAACTGGAGGTCGTCGTGGACCACTTCTTCAGCGCTAGCTATGAGGTCGGCAAGCGCTTTAGTGTCTGTTTTGCAGACTTTCATGTGAACCCGCTGGAAACCGTATTTCAGATTCCCGTCGCACCTGGTTAGGTACTCAGCGGATTCCTTATCAATCTGGAAGGTGACCAGAGTGGTTGCCCTGGTTGAGCGTTCTACTCTGACCACCCTCCAATTGCTGGTAGGGTCGCTTGGGTTCACCATCCTTATCAGCTGTAAGATTTTTTCTGGCTCCGTTGGGTAAACGGGTAGCCATATTTGTGCCCTCGGACAAGATGGTATGTCCTTAGCGTCGACCACCTTGAGTCTTGCCCCAGGGTACACTTCTCCGACTCTGCTGATGGCGGCCCTGTAGAGATCCACAGATCTTTCCTCCTTACAAGCTACCAGCCGGATGTTCCTCTGGAACCATCCTATGTTTTGGCAGCCTGGAGGTGACCCTGGGTTCTCCAAGAGCACATCCAAAGCGACGCGACTTGTTGCCGCCTCAATCCACTTCCATTGGTGAAGTGGAATCGCACCGAATGGGTGTCCTTCGTCCAGAACACCCACGATTTTTTTTTTCTTCGCCATCTCAGCGAGGAGACTCGAAGAGGGACTCCAAGGGTTTTCGGTCTTTTGGATGAGAGCGGTTGCTGATCATCCATAGACCGGTCCCTCTTCGAAGATGGTAACACTCCCGGTTGGGTACCACTGAGTGGCGGAACTTTGGCTGCGGCAGATATCTGTCTGGGTGCATCTCTAGGGAGAAGTTGGGTATAACCTTCCTTGCCCAGGCTATATCCTCTTGCACTTTGGCATAGTCCTCCTTAGACGTCTGGTCCATCCTGATTGGGTTGGTAGCCAGACGTTTAAGGATTCTGTGCGCCTTCTTCTGACCCTCGAGTCCGACCTTGGTTGGGTCGGGTCTGGTATACACCACGTCCCTGCTGCAAACAATTCCGCCCTTTGCCACCGCGTTGGAAGAGGTCTCAGCCGCTGGTTACTGGCTGGTGGTTTTCTTCCCCGAAGCAGCAGAAGGCTGGACACTATTTACAGCAGATACCGCGTTGTTCCCTCCTCGAGGTTCAGGAGCAATTCCTGTTTGTGGTTCCGAAACCGTTGGTGCTGCGTTGGTGCTACTCATTTCCTGGTGCAGAGAAAAAAGATAAATGAAAAGTAAAATAAAATGTTAGAATATGTTGTGAATATTGTTGTGGCCTGGCCATTTGGTCCGCCCGGTACAGTTGAATCCAGTGAGAGGAGAAATATTTTTCTTTGGCCACTGCTAACCCGCGTACAATATACGCACACAACACCAAATACAATATAAAGTGATTTATTATACCATCAATAGTACGCTGGCTCTAGGTCTCGTTATGTTTGCACATAACTTCAAAAGCGGAAACACAACACAGCACAAAGGAGGCTAGGTGGTCATACAGCTGTTTCACTGGTACCTCTACCAGATCTTCAGTGACCTTGTGGCCCCAACGACTCTTACTCCATGCCGGAGCTACCATAATCGTTTGGGAATTCCTAAACGACTTGACAGCAAAATCCGGCACACATAAGAACAGTGCTGGCTGCCAGTACCTTTGTGACTGTGTGTTTTCCTATCTTGGCTTTGCTAATGTTGTGAGAGATTTCCTCTCCGCTTCTAACACAGTAACCAATAGTTTGAGTACAGAGTAGCATTCAAACCGGGGTTTTTGTTGCTATAAATGAAACTACTGTTGTAGTTTCGAACGACGCCCTGTACTACGGCGTTTTCACATTTTTCCTTTATGATAATCAAACCATCAATAATAGCCAGCGTACTATAATAGCCAGCGTACTATTGATGGTTTGATTATCATAAAGGTCGTTAAAGCACACACATGTGTAAAAAAACGCCAGGCACGGCGTCGTTGCTGAAACTAAACAGAAATAGTTTCATTTATAGCAACAAAAACCCCGGTTTGAATGCTACTCTGTACTCAAACTATTGGTTACTGTGTTAGAAGCGGGGAGGAAATCTCTCTCACTAACATTAGCAAAGCCAAGATTGGGGAACACACACAGTCACAAAGGTACTGGCAGCCAGCACTGTTCTTATGTGTGCCGGATTTTGCTGTCAAGTCGTTTAGGAATTCCCAAACGATTATGGTAGCTCCGGCATGGAGTAAGAGTCGTTGGGGCCAGTACATTAGGCAAAAGGTCACTGAAGATCTGGTAGAGGTACCAGTGAAACAGCTGTATGACCACCTAGCCTCCTTTGTGCTGTGTTGTGTTTCCTGCTTTTTGAAGTTATGTGCAAACATAACGAGACCTAGAGCCAGCGTACTATTGATGGTTTGATTATCATAAAGGTCGTTAAAGCACACACATGTGTGATTTATTATATATAATGTAATGCCGTCTACTGCACTCAATATACCAGTATTGCCCTAAAAGAAAAAAACCTCTCCCCCAGTTGTCCTCAAAACCGAAGCGAATTCTAAACCAGGACAGTGCCAGGCGGCAGAGAACGACTTAGAGTGGAAGTCTGGCAGCAAAGGGCCAAAAAACACACACAATACGCGCACTAGCTATAAAATAGCTGAAGAAACAGCACTAGCGGGTTGCCAACACTGTTACGAGTCACGTTTTTATATGGCGCGACGAAATGACGTAAGCTTGTTACTTACGTGCAAAACCAAAACAATAAAAATATAAGTGTATAATAATTATAATTTGGTATGAGTATGTGTTTGTCTGCTTGTTGTTGTGTTCCACGTTGTTGTGATGCACTGCACTCCACTAAAAATTCCACAGAATGTGTCTGCAGGTGAGCGGCGGCTGACAGTCAATGGTAGACAGTTTAAGTCGAAAGTGTTCAAAGACTTTCTGTCGAAGTTCAACATCAAACATTTGCTAACCGCAGTCTACAGTCCTCAATCAAGTGCGTCAGAGAGATTAAACAGATCGATAGTGTCAGGAATCAGAGCGTACGTAGGGAAAGATCAACGTGACTGGGACAATTGCTTAGATGACATATCGTTAGCCTTGAGGTCAGCTCATCATAGCGCAATAGGGTTTTCTCCATATTTTGCACTATTTGGAATCTAAATGATTACTCATGCAGATTCGTATGAGTTGCTCAGAAAGTTGAACGTTTTGAAGTAAGGAGAGCTCATTGATGGACCAGACAAAGTGCAAATGGTTAGAAACTCGATTATTAAAAATATTAGGGAAGCTTATCAGTCAAGCAAAAGGGTATATGATTTGCGAGTCAAACACGTACAATTTGAGCCAGGAGAAATAGTGTTCAGAAGAAACTTTGCTCAGAGTAGTAAGCTCAAATCCTTTAACGCTAAGCTTGCTCCTAAATTCATAAAATCGAAGATCATCCGGAAACTCGGCAATCATTGTTATGAGCTAGAAGAAAATGGAAAGAACGTTGGTAAATTTCATGCAAAGGATCTGCTTAAGTATTAAACATCTATTCTTTGACAGGTTAGGTTAGGTTGTGATGGCTGAGAGCGACGAGCTGCTCTCCCACTTGGGCCCATTGCGATGCGATATTTATTCCCTATTTACCCTTTTAATACTGAGGTGGGTCCTCGTTACTGAACCATTGTGTGGACAGAATAAATTTGAGTAGAGCTGGGATCTCTAGCCCGGATGTCTCCGAGAGGTTGAGTAGCAGAGGTTGACCAAGTGTCCTGAGTCTCCTTCTACTCAAGGCGGGGCAATGGCACAAAAGGTGTTGTACCGATTCCTCCTCTTCTTCGTGTCCGCAACTTCTGCAAAAGTCATGGTAAATGACGCCTAGGCGTGCTGCGTGTTTGCTAATAGAACAGTGACCTGTGAGGGTCTCCACCAGAAGTGATATGTGTTCCCTTCTGTGACGTAAAAGTGTGTTAGTACTTAAGCCTCGCTACTGCACTGGAGGAAAGGTTTTTCCACCGATTCGTAGCGAGACGAAGTGTTTCAGCTTTAGTGTGAAGCTTGTATGTCGCCATAGGCACCCCTATCGTGCACCTCTCTGAAAGGAGCTCGATGGTGGTTCCTAATCTGGCCAGTTTGTCCGCAGACTCGTTACCTTCTATGTTGCGGTTTCCAGGTACCCATATAAGGTGTATAATAAAATGTCGTGCGATCTCGTTGAGAGATAATCGACATTTAGTAAGTGTTTTAGCATTGTTTGTATGAGAGTCAAGTGCTTTTAGGGCTGCTTGACTGTCAGAGTATATGAATATATTTCTTCCTTGACTGTGAGTGTGCTAAGGTAGGAGCAGCTTCCTGGATGGCTACCACCAGTAGTCAGGAAGGCGGAACGATAAGTTCAAATCTAGGTTGGGAGAAAAAACTCCCCCTCCTACTTTTTCGTCGAGCCTAAAACCATCAGTGTAGATGTTAATGGCGTTAGCTCTGCTGTGGGGCAGGTTGTCCCAATTGTTTCGGCTTGGGATATGGACGTCGTAAAATTTTTTCGAACGTTGTTTGTGGTATACAGTAGTCTGTACTTAATGGTATTCCCGTTTGGTCTTCGAGTATGGTAGCGTGTCCCGAATTGCCCTTGTTCCAGGTATCGGATTCTCGTAGTCTTAAGGCTGTTGTGGTAGCCATTGGCTTAGCTTCGAGGTCTAGTGGTAGAAGGTGAAGAATAGTATTTAGCGCTTCCGTAGGTGTCGTTCGGAGAGCGCCGCTAGTACAAATTTCCGCACTTCTTTGTACTTTGGGCAGATTGTTCAGGGCTGATTGTTTCCCGAGTGCTGGCCATCATACTAGAGCTCCATAGAGAGGTATGGGGGGAATTACGGCTGTGTAAAGCCAATGTACAATGGATGGGGAAAAACCCCATCTACGGCCAATGGCCTTTTTACAAGAAAAAAGAGCAATGTTTGCCTTTTTTATACGTTTATTTATGTTGTCATTCCAGAGCAGTTTCCTATCCAGAATGACACCCAAGTATTTGGCATTGTCAACAAATACAAGGCTTACTCCGTTGATTTTAGGCGGGATAAGATCAGGAATTTTGTACTTTCGGGTGAAAAGCACCAATTCCGTCTTAGCCGGGTTTACGCCCAAGCCACAGGATTTTGTCCACTGAGCAAGTCTTGTCAGTGCGGTACTGTGACATCATAAAGCCCAGCTTAACTATTGCGAGAAATTTTATCTGTGGCTAATCAATTGACACAAGCGCACATATGTATGTATGCGTGCATTGAGTGACGCTCCAATTCAGACTCAGTGTCACATACTTATCTTCGCGACTCTGGATGAGATTAAGCCTTAAGTGGCAACTGACTCTTTGAATATTGACCAGGTGAATATTAGTAACAGCGTTACATGAGTTCCATTGTAAAACAAAGCTATATAGATAAGGTGCTTACATAGCCTTTGATGTGCAGCAGACAGCCCACTACAGTGGACGGAGCAAAACCCTGGGCACATTCGGATGGCCTAGGAACAGCACTCCTGGATTTGGTTTTTGCTAAACGTATACATAGTTTCACCTTGCGGATGCTGTTGTAATAATGCCGTAGCCCCTTCGCCCTAACCTCTGTACACGTCATCAAGACCCACTTAAGCTTCAACTTTGCTGCATGCGGATTAAGTATTGGAAATGAAAATCTGTGGCTCAACCTATTGAACCTTCACTTAAGTAGCTTTAAATATCACCTCATTATATTAGGTACAGCATCACTGCAATAGGCCTGACTGCACGGATTGCCATATAAGTTGTAAGTACTAAAGAAGCCCATTTTATTTGTGTTAGATAAACCAGCAAAGCTGAAGTGAAGCACATGGTATCGTTCACGAATTAACTGTTTGATTTAATTATAAATAATTTGATTAAGTACCCAAGTTTCGCTGTATATTTGCCACATGCTTGCATACATATAGCCAAGCGCTTAATTAAAAGTTAAAACATATTAAGCCCTATCCATATATTTCTAAATATGATTCGAATTGAAGTTTAATTTTGTTATTATCCATATTCATATTGTTGTTATCTTCATCCTAGAGTTATTATATATGCAACCATGAAAACCGAGTTTGTGAATTATCGAAGTATTAAATGAATTATGAATTTGAACAAGTCTGACTAGAGCAAAGGAATGGAGGTATCGAAATGAGTCGTCATCTGTAATAAATTAGGGTTAACATGCAACGAGGAACCATTGTTAACATGGAAGGGTGGGTAATTAGGATAACATCAAACCCAATAGTATCTCCTAGTTCTTTATAACATCTATCGAAGGCAAGGTCAACACTTTCTCTTTTGTGATAGCCAGTTACGTTCATGAGCAAAATATCCTCCCCGTTAGACGAGCCATAGCCGAAAGACTCCCAGTGTTGACCCAAGCTTGCGCTCATACGTGACCTAAATAAAGCAAAACTAAATCCTGGCTGAACTATCATTACACATTAGCCGCAGTAGTTGGTTAACTGTAAACACCCACAGAAGCGGAGAGAGAACACCTCCTTTCGGAGTGCCTCTGTTTACACATCTGCGAGCAGTTGCACCGCCAAGTTGGGAGTACACCGTTCTGCTGGTTAGCAATTGTTCGATGAATCCCACCAGCGGCTCATCAGCTCCCACATATGTCAAGGCAGAGGTGATGGGGTTAGGTTGGACGTTATTGAAGGCACCCTCTATGTCGTGAAATGCTACTAAAGAAAAGTCCCTTACTTCAAGTGATCTTTCAATCCTTGAGACCAGGTAGTGCAGGGCAGTTTCAGTAGACCTACCTTTGCTGTATGCATGTTGGGTGTGTGCTAGATGAGTAGGACTAATAGTTTGCCTCAGGTGTGCATCTATAAGTCTCTCGAGAGCTTTAAGAAAAAACGAGGATAGGCTTATTGGCCTGTAATCATTTGGTTACAAATGTGAAGCTTTGCCAGTTACTTTAGTTTCTCTCCACCTAGTGGGGATGTAGTTGTCCTTGAGACAGCTTTCATAGATTGTGTAAAGCCAGGTCATTGTGTAACCAATGGTTTGTTGTAGTTGGGCAGGATATATGTTATCGTGACCTGGCGACTTAAATGGTTTAAACGAATCGATAGCCCATTTAATAAGGTCTCCGTAAAAATGGTTTTTTCGTATTGCATAGAAAGGTCGGTTGGCCTAACCTGAGGTATTAAGTTACGGGAGCATTCTGGGAAGTGAGAGCTTAGCAGAGGATTTAGAGATTCTTCGTTCGAGTCGGTCCAGGTTCCGTTTTTTTTTTTGTAAGAGTCCTGGCGAGGTTGGTGAGCTAGCCAGGATCTTTTTGAGCCGTGATGCATCAGAAGTAGATTCAATGTTACTACAGTAATGGGTCCAGGAGGAGCGTTTTGCCCTCCTGATAGCTTATTTTATCATTCTTATAAGTAGCTAGCTTGTGTTTATATACGCCGTTTTTGCCTTAGCTTTGGTATCGTGAATGGTGGAAGCCATTCCTCATTGTTATTTCAAGGGCTCCGCCATTTTCTCAGTTTTCGCAGGGATCCTTAAATAAAATTTATGCAAAGAAGTAGGTCCCAACCGCTACCCACTCGAAAAGAAAGATCGGCTAGGGAGAATCGTTACATAATTTTTCTGTCACCAGAAATCCATGGCTCTTGAACAAAAACATTATCTACTTCGCCTAAGGATAGGCGTTGTAAACTTCAAATAGCAGGAAATTGTACCGCGTCTCGATGGCGACAAAGAAATTTTTGAATTGTTCTGGAAGACTCGACAGCAAAGCGATTGTGCGTAGTTCTTCATTTAGCTCGACATCAACTGATCCAAGACCATCCAGAATTTCTAGGAATTCGCTTATGTAGTTTGAAATGCTTTGCCCTTGGCTCATGCGTTTGCTTAGCAATTTCTTGTACAATTGAAACTTCCGTACAGGTCCACTCGGCTGATGGACATCCTTTAACTTTTTCCACGCCTCAAAAGATGTTGTGCATTACTTTGTGTAGCCCAATTGTGAAGTTTTCACACTCAGCGTAATAGTTGCCAACGCCATCTCATCTTTGCTTTGCCAATTCACACCCTCAGGTGCATCAGACGCTGCCAAGTAACCAGTCGCCACATTCCACAATTACGTGTGCACCAACACAGATCGCATCTGTATGCTGCAGGAGTCATAATTGTGCTCCTCCAACTTTTCGATTTGGTAAATCCCACTCATAGTCCATTTAACAAATCTGCCGTTCCTGGGCCCATAACCTGTTGGTTAGAGAATGTCTCTGCCCCGTGGAATGATCTGTTAAGGGAAAAATAGAAATATAAATCCAAAAATTCCGGAATTATTTTTCCTCGATAGACCGCGAATTATAATGAATTTACATGCAGAAATTAATTGGCAGTTATCCAAGGTTTCTTTTTTAAATGAATTTTTGAAATTTGCTTTTTTTGCACCAAAATTATGGATGTGCTTTTCTTCAAATGTCAAATAAATAAAAAAAATATTAAATTTGTCAACAACTCACACCTAGAATTTAACTGTAATGACATTTTCAAGTTCAAAAACAGACCAATATCAAAATAAAACTCGAAGTATTTAGCCTATTTAGTTGACGTGGATAGACCCACCCATTAGAGCAGAGTTCCCCAGCTATAGTCCCTGAGGCACGAACATAGTCGCTAATTCACACCGAGTGCGTGCCGAAGTCATGCTTCACTGTGTTTTAGAAAGAGACACAGTTACATTTTAGCGCCCTCTTCTTGGGGAACCCTGCATTAGAGGTAAATTTGAAGGCGCGTTTACTTCTTCCTCCTATAAATTAATATTTTGAAAAGCGAAATTTTATTTAAAAAATCGCGCGAACAAAAAAAAACTAGAAAGGCAAAGCTAACTTCGTCTGCACCAAAGTTTTGATACACTTGAAAAAGCTTGTCCCAATGGTAAGCGACTTCAACCAAACTTCGCAAATCAGCTTAAAAACATGACATATTACCCATGACCGTGTTTGAGAGCGATAATATTGAGAACAAAACAGTTTTTCTCACTAAAACCCATTTTCCGAACGAACATTTGTATGGCAGCTACAAGAAGTAGTCATCCGATCCGGTCGGTTCCGACATATTAGCAGCGTGCAATAAAAAGAAGACTCTGTGCAAAGTTTCAGCTCGATAGCTCCAAAACTGAGGGACTAGTTCGCGTAGAAACAGACAGACGGACAGACGGACGGACAAAGCTTAATCGACTCAGCTCGTCATGCTGATCAAGAATATATGTACTTTATGTGGTCGGAGATGATTCCTTCTATGCGTTACAAACTTCTGGGCAAAATTATTGTATAATACACTTTTCAAGTGTATAACAATTGAGCACAAAAAATTTGTTCACAAATTTATTATTTTTATTATTTATTTGACATTTGAAGAAAAGCTAATTTCAAAATTCATTTATAAAGCAACCATGGATGACCGCCAATTAATTTCTGCACGTAAATTCATCATAATTCGCGGCCCATCGAGGAAAAATTACCTCTATCTCTTACCTCTATCGCTTATAGTCTCTGAGATCGACGCATTCATACAGACAGACAGACAGACGGACATGGCTAAATTGACTCGGCTGTTGATGCTGATCAAGAATATATCGCTCACTTACTTCAATACTGGCATAACTCAAAAAATCCATTTTGAGAAAAACACCTTTAAAGTTCTCAATGGATCTAACCCAAAAAAAAATGGTTCTTTTAGTTTCGAGTTAATTTATTAAAATGCTTATTGCTAAAACATGAAATACGAACGTTTTAACGAAATATGGACGTTCTTGCATTAACATGAAATGAACCTGTAAAATTATACAGGCCTGTTCCAAATTCCAAACGTTTTCAAAAAATGAAAATGAACGTTTTAGTATTTGCTGTTTCCAATTCCGAACGATTTGGTTACGTTTTTACTTTTCGAACTCGGTTTAGGTCGGTTTTATAAACAGCTGTCTGGCTGCCCTGCGCGCGTGTTTGTGTATATCGACAGCAGCCAGAGTTGTCACCATCTCCATAATTTTAATTTACAAAGCTCTTATTAACATTTTAAGTCCATTTATTTTTAGTTAAAACAGTATTTAATTATTAAATTTGAATATGTCATAACAAATATGGTTTAATATAGCTAAATAAAATATGGAAAAGTGCTGACCGAATACATTAATTTATATGAAGCAACCCTAGCAGCTATCGATTGACGGTCGAAATCGACTAAAACGTAAAGTGGAATTCAGAACAGCTCGGTTTGAAAACGACCGCTCGGTTTTGTTTTTCACGCAATATTTTATAGATGTTTATAAAAAAATGATTTTAAAATACACTTAAACTGTAACAATTATAAGTAGTAATGCTAAACGATTTAAAAAATGTTCAACATTATTAAATTGATCAGTTCAACTTTTGAAAACGACAATTCGTTTTCTGGTCGATTTGCGGAATTCGGAACAGCAATCAACTCGATTTGCGACAATTCCACTCGTTTTCGGAATTTGGAACAGGCCCGATAATAATTTTTTCATGGAAAGTAACAGATATCACTTAAATAACACAATAAGGTTATGAATGCATCAATAAAACTAGCACTATATTTCCACCAGAAGTCACACATTCTCATTATTATAATGAGGGATGCAAATCGCTCGGAAAAAAGGACTGGTTCAGTTCAGTGGTTCACACAGTTTTTGAACCGCCGGTTCGGTTCATTACATGGTTTTTGGGGCTTACTGAACCGCGGTTTCGGTTCGGTTTGCGCTGTATTCATTTAACAAACTAAAGAAATGTATTTTTGAGACATTTACAGGCCTGTTCCGAATTCCGAACGTTTTCAAAAAGTAAAAACGAAACGAAAACGAACGTTTTAGTATTTGCTGTTCCCAATTCCGAACGATTTGGTTACGTTTTTACTTTTCGAACTCGGTTTCGAAGTCGGTTTTATAAACAGCTGTCTGGCTGCCCTCCGCGCGTGTTTGTGTATATCGATAGCAGCCAGAGTTGTCACCATCTCCATCATTTTAATTTACAAAGCTCTTATTGACATTTTAAGTCCATTTATTTTTAGTTAAAACAGTATTTAATTATTAAATTTGAATATGTCATATCAAATACGGTTAAAAATGGTTAAAATAAAATATAAAAAGTGCTCTGCGAATACATTAATTTATAAGAAGCAACCCTAGCAGCTATCGATTGACGGCTGAAATCGACTAAAACGTAAAGTGGAATTCAGAACAGCTCGGTTTGAAAACGACCGCTCGGTTTTGTTTTTCACGCAATATTTTGTAGATGTTTATAAAAAAATGATTTTAAAATACACTTAAACTGTAACAATTATAAGTAGTGATGCTAAACGATTTAAAAAATGTTCAACATTATTAAATTGATCAGTTTATAATTTTGGGGATTTATTTTAATGCTTTTAATAGCAATTACTTTTAATTCCGCTGACTCTGTAGCACAACTTTTGAAAACGACAATTCTGGTCGATTTGCGGAATTCGGAACAGCAATCAACTCGATTTGCGACAATTCCACTCGTTTTCGGAATTCGGAACAGGCCCAAGCCCCGACTATTTCTGTTAAGAATTGGTCAGCCTGAAAGTCTCTGCTGAATTGTGTTGATCGCATTAAATTGTTATCAACCTTTGACCTTGAGCCAGCGCTGTAAAAAGCACAATAACTTTGACTAAAATCAATGCAGGTCACTAAAAACCCTTATATGTATAAATAATGGACGGGACGCCATTAATGTTTGTAATAAAAACCTAAACGGTTTCCCTATTAAAAACAAACCGAAATACCTTGTGTATTTCTCGTCATTACGCCAGAACTATCACTGAACGAAGTTCAGAGTCTGGCACGAGCCAAAGATATAAACGCAGTTTTAGCTAAACAACATAACATTGGACACTCCCTTCATAAAACATGGACACTTTCTTCAAATAATCACCAACTCCAAATGTCGATAATTATCGAAAAGGTATCGAGCAAACTGAGCAAACGTGTTTTATAGGCTAATCACACTGAGCACATCTCAGCGGAACACATGGAATTTTCAGAAGATGTGAAATAGCGATTCACACAGCCAACATCTCACATCTAACATCTTCAGTCGCCGAAGTGAATTTACAAATTGCTAAAAAAAATTGATAAAATAAATTTTTAAGAACAATTTATGGTTGTTTTATCTGTTGCTTAAAAACCGCATCTTGTAATTCAGCAGGTTGTAGCAGATTTAGTCAATAATGCATTAATTGCAGATATCGAAGATGAAGAGGAGCTGCTGACCATGAGAGGCATGAATCTGCTCATACCAAGAAGCACTTGGATGTTTGTAAGTGGTAGTAAAGTGGGACTTTTATACGTGCAATTCGTTTACATCCTTATATTTTATCCTTATTTTATATTTTAGCATATTTGGCAGTTCAAAGAGAGCATTCGGATGGAGCAATCAACCAACCTGCTTGTAAGCTGGCTTAAAGTGTTAAGAAAAAGAGACACAAATTGCCGCAGCTCCATCCTACTGCTGATGTGATGTTGCACAGTATCTTAAATGTCCACAACAGTGTTATCAATAACTTTCCTCAAATGAACCCCTCAAATGAACCCCTTAAATGAACCCCGGTGGCAGCCAAGCCAATCTAAAACTACTGCTGACTATTTTTCAGGTGCTAAAGAGATTTGTTTTTTCGAATGAAGAAAAAGAGCGTATTGCAAGGCACAAATGGTTTTACAGTGTTATTTATAGTTGCTTTCCCGCAACTGGAACGTTGCTTGATTCGCCGCTATGCTTACAAACTCCGCTTAGTGGCCAGGCTTGGTGCATTTTGCCGGTGGACCATTTCTTCCAGAAAAGTGGGTGCCACAATCCGACATCTATGGGAGGAACTCTGTAATATTATCTGATATGAATTCAGCAACATGTGCAATAAGGTCAAAACATGTACATTGTCATATGTCTGTTTATCCTATTGAGTTAATAAAACTTAATTTAATGATCCAACGTCTGTTTCTGGCCATTGATGGCTTGGAATTTTTCACATTCTTCAATTCCTTTCGTTGACATTGTTTATGTTTCTCAGTGAATGACAAATTTTTAGTGGTGGACCAATAACTATCGTGAAAATACTGATTGAAACGCAGTAAAATAGGAACATCCCCAGGAGATGTTGGAATGATGATAAAATTTTGGCACGTCAAATGCTTATGGAACATCTTTGATAATGATGTTAGATGTCAGATGTGCCTCAGTGTGAATAGCCTATTATCATTGGCTCGACATTGCGTGAGCTAAAAACAGAGCGGCCGCTATAAAATGACGGCCTTGCCTGACTTCACGAACGAAGCACCAAGCGTGCAGGTAAGCCGTTATGTAAGGCGTCGATACCAGTCACGGCTCAACATTGTTTGCTTTGTATAGCTTAGTACTCAGACAAACTAAATCGTCTGCTAGCGGAATTGACAACTTATTTCGATGGGTGGGCCAGCGCACGGTGCAGTGTGACTGTTCATCGATAAAATACCATCCTTCATCAAAATTCCGCCAACTGTGAAACTGCCACACTGCGCTGATTTGCTTGAATTTGATTTCAGTTAATTGTTTTAATAGAATTGTTTTTAATAGGTAGAAAATTTTAAAGTTGGTTTCAAATTCTTCCAATCGATGATTGTACTCAATAACTTTTCCTCCTTTGGGTTGATTTATTTAAAGTTCATATCCTCGGAAAGACAGAAGTGGGCGGTACTAAGCCCAGAAAGCACCCGCTGAGTTTCAAGTCACCGAGCTGGGGAATGTTCTCAGATTACGATTAGGGGCCATCTTGAATTCGTGAGAGTCCAGATCCGCCACGGTGTTGATGCTATTTTCAATTGCCAGATATCATCCAGACCGGCCTAGGTTTAGGCGGCCTTATTGCATTTACTGAAGGTTTTGGCATTTGCTGCAGCGGATGGATCAGCCTCGTGTCGGATCCCCTTTCTATTCGGTTAACGTCTTCCATTCGTTGGTGTCTA